>OVAQ01000288.1:386-38372 GCA_900406345.1 Erysimum cheiri | reverse complement strand
AATGGAAGACCTTCAATGCGAAACGGAGGTTACAGAAGCGAAAATGGTCACAGAAACGACGGGTTTAGGCCTCGAGGCAACAGTTCTAATGGAGGTCGAGGTTATGGAAGAAATGGATATGAGAGACGGGGCGAATCACGCAATGGTGAGGCTAATAATGTTGATGGCAAAGTTCATCAGAACGGTACGGTAAAAGCTGGCCGTGAAAATGCTCAATCCAGAGGCTAAAAAAGCTAAAAAGTCATTTCTTAAACCTACTCTGATGTGTTGTTATTGTTAATTTGAAATTGAGAATCTGAAGTTTTTTTATAGGGAGAGAGAGAGAGAGAGAGATTAGAAGTTTTGTTGGATTAGGTTTATCTCTTAGGCGATAATCCCTTCTTTTCATTTGAGATTTTGTTTGGGATAATATTTTGATTATTACTTTTTCTTTCCAATATATAATCTCTAAGCTTCATTTGGTCCAGTTTTCGTACCAAATTATCTTAATCAACAGTAAACCGGAAGTTCGTTGTAAGTTTATCAAGACATTTTTTTAGAGTAACNCTAAAAAAGTCATTTCTTAAACTCTGATGTGTTGTTATTGTTAATTTGAAATTGAGAATCTGAAGTTTTATGGGGAGGGAGAGAGAGAGAGAGAGATTAGAAGTTTTGTTGGATTAGGTTTATCTCTTAGGCGATAATCCCTTCTTTCATTTGAGATTTTGTTTGGGATAATATTTTGATTATTACTTTTTCTTTCCAATATGAAATCTCTAAGCTTCATTTGGTCCAGTTTTCGTACCAAATTATCTTAATCAACAGTAAACCGGAAGTTCGTTGTAAGGTTATTAAGACATTTTTTGAGAGTAAATAGCTAGGATAAACACGGTCACATTTTCATGTTCCAACTGAACTCTTTATATCTAGACTGATCTGAAAATCATTACCGAATAACTGAGTCGAATTAATCGATTTTTCTTTAAATTCAGTGATATTAAAATACCCAAAATTAGACAAAATACAAAAGAAAACTGAATTTCGGAAACCGGAATGGGCAACAAACCCTTTAACATTATGGGCTTGATGAGAAGAAAGTGGATGGGGATCTTGGGGATCTTTAAACGACAATCGTATTTTCGTTTTCTCAGTAGCATTATTACACGAACCAACAGGTGGAGAACACGTGGCGTTTTGGTTTTTATGGTTAAAAGATCATACTGTCGGTCCCCACTTGACTCAACAAAGTGACCCACCAAGGATTCTAAAAAATCTTCTTTTCAATTTATAGATTTCATTCTCCAACCTAACTATCACTGAATCAACAAACATCAGGCTTTTTACTAACTTAACAAATTACGTTAATCTACTCTTCTCTTTTAAAAGATTAGTCAAGTAATCAAACTTACCTAAATACTCTATATTATCATCATTAGTCTTTTTAATTTGCATACTAGTTTATTTGTTGAATTTGCCCTTTTGTAGTAATTAATTACTTTTTACATGGAGTGTGTTTATTCTCCCTTCACTTTTTCACAAGCAACTTGCTTGCCTCATGGGTCCTACGGTCTTAACCCACGTGAGTGACGTTGTCGAGTCGCTTGATTTATCATATTCAAATTAGCTCTTTTTTTTTTTTTTTGGTGCAAATTCAAATTAGCTCTCAAAATCAAAATTTACATGACAAATTTCATGGTGATGTATACCATTAGTCCATTACTATCAGGTCTTGTCATTGTCTTACTCTCGATACCAAAGTTATGTTGTTGATTTGCATTTGTTCAACGATACCAATCTCAAGGACTCTGGCTGTGGATATGGAATCAACTTTTTATTTATTTGTTATTGAGTTAGATATTTATTTATTTTACTTAAACAAACAACTCTGCCATGTCAAAAAAAAAAAAAACAGAAGAAGGGCGAGGGAAGAAAAAAAAAAAAAAAGGGAAAAGGAGAAAACGGATCTTGTTACCTGGGAGACACGTGTCGTGACACTGGATAACTCAGTCACTTTACGACACGTTTCTTGAAGCAGCACTATGGAACGCCGACGTAATCCACCGGCCACGTGTCGTTCAGGCAGCTCTCTCGGCGGCCACTTGCCTCCTCTCAGTCAAGAAGGCCTGTCTCTCTTTCTTTCTTCTTCTTCTTCTCTTCTCTTTCATCTGTCTAATGTCTAAAAGAGTTTTCTTCTTCCTTTTCTTCTCCGCCTCTGCTCTTGACTTTCAATTAACCTCTTCGTCTTCTTCGCCGTCTCTGGTAATAACCCCGGCGATTCTTTTTCGTTCCTTTAATTTCTTTAATCCTGATGAATTATTCTATGAATTTCCAAGAATTCGCTGTTAAATTCATGATAACAATTTTGGATTTTTGACCGGATGTGAAATTCAGAGTTTTATCATTTCTTCTTCATCATCATCATCTTTTAAGTAGAGAGAAGCAAAAAGATCCTGTCTTTTTTTTTTTGGAATCTTTCTATGGGGGAAGAAGCAAGTAGACAAGAAAGGGCATGGAACAGAGAAATGACGGTTACGACAAATCTTTCTCTGGACATAGATAAATACCCAAGAGATCTGTTACGAGGTTTTATGTCTGAAAACGGCGGTGGAAGAGCGATTCATGGCGGAGAAATAGTCTGTGAAGATGAGAGTGCGATTGAGCTGAATCTAGGTTTGTCTTTAGGAGGTCGTTTCGGAGTAGACAAGACTCCAAGAAAGCTCAAACGATCTTCTTCTGTTTTAGGCACTGTACCGTTCAACGATTCGACGGTGGCTGAAACGGAGGCTGAGCCGGAGAATTACACGGTGGGTTTAGCGAGAACGACGTCGTTACCGGCGGAGATGGAAGAGGAATGGAGGAAAAGAAAAGAGATGCAGTCGCTTAGGAGAATGGAAGCTAAGAGAAGGAGATGTGAGAAACAGAGTTTCAGAGTTGGAAACTCTGATGACCAAACGCTGTCGTTTGAGAGTGAGAGATGGGTCACTGCGAGTAAGAGTGGTTTTCTGCAGAGACATTTGGTTTCTTCCAATAGACAAGTCTGTGGTGTTGATTTCGATGGAGCAGCAGCAACTGGAGGTAGCTCATCGAGCTTATCGGAGCTGGACAATAAGAATCAACAAGGTAAATTTCAATACATTTTACATTGTTGGTCTTAGACTGGAATTAGTAATTCACTTAACTTGTGGAATCGTAGAACGTTTGATTTGTATG
The DNA here is from genome assembly GCA_900406345.1 of Erysimum cheiri. Taxonomy (NCBI): domain Eukaryota; kingdom Viridiplantae; phylum Streptophyta; class Magnoliopsida; order Brassicales; family Brassicaceae; genus Erysimum; species Erysimum cheiri. The sequence continues at coordinate 35,183 of OVAQ01000288.1, read as the reverse complement.
ATATAGCGGAAGACTGATCAGAATCAATGTGTTGTAGGATCATCAAACAGCTGTAATGATGAAAGAAGTCCGAAGATCGTGGGAGGATGTTCGTCGAATAGCGGAAGCCACGGAACAGAGAAACCAAGTGTGACAAGAGCCAACAAAGCAAATGAGAAAGGAGTGAGAAGAGAGGACTCGGTGGATAGGAAAGGCAAAGGGACGGCTACGGAGGCTACTGGTTTGTTTGACATGCCGTGTGTGTTTACGAAAGGGGATGGGCCAAATGGAAGGCGGGTTGACGGGATTCTGTACAAGTATGGAAAAGGAGAGGAAGTACGGATTATGTGCATTTGTCATGGCAGTTTCTTGACACCCGCCGAGTTTGTTAAACATGGTGGCGGAGGAGATGTGGATCGTCCTCTTCGGCATATCGTTGTTAACACTTCTTCTTCGACCTTTTAAATCGAATCGAAGAATCCGTGAAAAACGGAATGGGTCTTTTCTTTCTTTGCTTTCATTTTCTTCTTGTTTTATCTTTTGGATCTCTGGTTTTTGGCTATAAGAATGAATGCCAAATCTCAATCTTGATGAAGATCAAGATTCTCATGTTTTCTTAGGTCTAATACTTGTGAACATGAAAGTATCATAATCTAATGATTCTTTCTCGAGCACTCGTGTTTCATATAGACTTGATCTCAGCAGACTTGACGATGGATACGTCAGGAACAGAGCTTTCTGAAATTTATTTTGTCAGTACGTATAAAATGTGTATTCACTACAACAGTTTAACAAATGGGCACCAAGTTCATTAAAGAGCTCAAGCATTTGCAAAGTTTTTATGAAGCGAGTGTTGTTGCGGGGCAACTATCAACAGCACAAGCCAAGATATCTCTGTAGTCTCTTGATATCGTGAAAGAATCATGGACTCGTCCGTCACTGCTCTTCTTGTACTCGAACAGAAGGTTAGAGTGATTAAACGCTGTAAGTTTAAGGAAACCGTAATCGTAATCTCTGAACAGACTCCAATTTGGTTGCAGATCAGAGAATTCAGCTAGACCAGCTCCTCCACCTCCAGCAACAATGTGGATCGTCCCATTCAATGGACCCTTGTAGTTGTTCTTTTCATGATTCGTGCATACACTCTACACACAAAAAAAAGAAGCAACAGAACAATGGAGTGATTCCGTTTTTTTAAGAATCATTCTTCAATATGCTTGTAGAGGATATTTACCTGGTAAACCGGGCATGTTCTCTCGTAGTTGTGTGCGTGGCCGTAGATTGCAATGTCGACTTTGTACTTCTGCCATAGCTTTTGAAGATTGTCTCTTCCCATTGGTTCGGCGAACGAGCCTTCTTCTGCATAGAACGATGTTGAGGAATAACCGAGCACCCGGTGGGCGAGGAATATCAGCCACGGCTGCTTTTTCCGGTCGACTGATGCTAAGCAGTGTTCAATGAAGTTGTATTGCTCTGTTCCTTCTCTCCAGTCATGTTCTGTGTCAGCCACGCAGAACCTAAACATCCCATAGTCACTCGAGTACCAAAACTTGGCTCTGTTTTGAGCAGGAACATAGAACATTGTCTCAGCTGGTACACCACATTCTCCACCAGAGTCTAAACCTTGGTAAAATGATCCTGAGTTGGGCCAGTCACGCTCATGGTTTCCGCTGCAGAGTGTCAGTTTTCAAGACTCGGTAAACAAGAAAGCGAACATCTTTGTCAAAAATTAGAAACATAAAAGGCAAAACCTTGCAATCATGTATGGAACCGTGGAAGCAATTGGCTCAATCTGTGCTATGAATTGGTCCCACTGCGAAAGGTATCCATTTGCATAACAAATATCTCCAATGTGGAAAACTGCATCAGTCTTCTTTAGATCTCTAATAAGTTGCTTTGTGGTGTTGAGAGAAGCGCGTTGGAAATCATTGTACTCGTTTGAGCCATCTACCTCTGCCTGCAACCACATGGCACATATGTATATGGTTTTAAGACTACAACAATAAACAATCTGATATGCTTTACACTAACCTTTCCCATGTCTCCAAAGATTACAACTTGTTGGAGAGAGTTTTGTCCCGAAAAAGGAGAAGATTTGAATTGATACTCTTTACTCCAGATGAATGCACCACTGGACAATCTATGGCCAACTCTGTAAGTATACCTATATAATGATAAAATCAAAGCTGAGTGATTCCTTCCTGAAGCTAATTCATCGGTTCAGAACAGAGGAAACACATGGCACATACTTGGAATTGGGCCATAACTCTTTGAGAAAAGCTGTGTGTATGTATCCGGGATCACGCCATCCCACCGTCCTTGCAGGAGCACCGCACATGCTGTTACGCCCGAAGGTCAATGTCCCAGCAGGTGAGAGTTTACGCTCTCCTCCCTTAATACCCCACTCCACAACAGGTTCAGCTAAGTTGAGTCCATAACCACTAGTCCATGTCACTGTCATCTATTTACAAACTCATTTTTACTTCTTTGGGTCACTAGCACAGAAGATAATCATCAAAGGGTTTCTAGAATCTTACTTCATCCCATTCTTTGCCTAGCGCCAATCGCGGATAAACTGGTGCCTTTGGGTTCTCAAAGGCTACTTTGTTTGAGATTGCCACAAGGTTTGGCTATCACACAAGGAAAAAATAAAACCAAGGAATGGTTAAAGTTCTGCTAAAAAACCTGTAAAGCTAGAGAAGTTTTGTAGGTGAATGAGTGTTACATTCAACAAACCGCCAGAAAAAAGCGCGAAAGAGACATCCGATCTCTGGTTGATCAGTTGAAGCTTCAAGGAACCGATTCCGGTATTGTTGTATCTTGGATTACTAAAGTTTGCATATTGAAACTGTAAAGAGAAAAGTGGGAGGAAAAAAATGCTAAAGACTTGCTGCAGAGAAGCAGAATCAATGGTGAATCTTGCTATGAGAAAACAAAACAAACCTTGATAGGCGCGGAACACAGTCGAGGTGGTTCTACCATTTTGTTATCTCCTGGACAAGTCGAAGCACTGTAGGAATAACAAAGTGTTAACTTATTCTTTTTGTTTTCAATCTCAAAACTAATTTGATGAGAAGGAATGTGTTACACTCTACTTGAAATATGCAGGAGAAAACACTCCAATCCAATCATCATCTGATGGTTTAGGAGAAGTATACTCAACCAACACCAATTCACTATGTTGACCCTGCAAAAACAAAAACTATGAAATGATCTGATGAGGAAAAAACAAAAGAAGAGAATGGTTATTATTACATTAGATCCAAGAAGTGTTGGGGAGGCTTTGAGATAAGCTTTTTCATTGAGATGGAATGTTGTTTTATGGATATCAATTCCTGATAAAGGTTGGTCTTTATGAGACTTCACTTGTTGAATTGCTCCAAGAACTGATACAACAGTCACCAAGATTGCAACAATCGAGACTCCCATGTCTGAAACACAAATGAAACCACATGTAGCAGAAGAAATCCACGATCATCAAAGGAACAAAAAGCAAAAAACGAAAAACTAAATTGGATTCGAGAAACCGAATGAGAACGTTACCAGTAACTTCTTTTTTGCATTTAGTCAATCGGAGAAAATGAAAGATTGTAACTTTGAAGGAGAGTAGATTAATTGGAATAGAGTCTTTAAGAAGTTCGGCTGAATTTAGAATATCCAATCTTGAGATTCCCCAAGAGACAAACAAAAAAAAGATAAAAATCCTGCAAGACTTCTGCTCGTCAACGGCCAAATTTCATGACACTAGAGTAGAATACACATCAAATGTTTAAATTTGATTCCCCTTGTTCTGACCTTGTGATCTAAAATTGCGTAAATTTAGGGAAGTCGAGATTTTTAATGTCTGATAAGAGTGATTTTTCGTCAAATCATCAAAATGTATACATATATTTTTAATAAGGTTCTGATTTTGACAAAAAATCTCACTCTAAAAACGGAACCTTATGGAGTACATGATTCATAACGTCATAGCAATAATAAATTGGTTGTTTAATCCGAACTAGATCCATAATTTTCTTTTATGTTATTACGTAGATTTTAATTTCTTATGAGCTTAATCCATTCCAATGTATGATTATTAACTTCGATAAACCGAACAAATTATTTAGATAATAGTATATGTTTTATTGAATTCTATCATTTGTTATTATACATTCACATCGGCGGTTTCCTTTTTCCGGAGCCACCAATTCTTCCGGGGCCACCGCCGCCGCAACCCGGATATTCTGGATAACACATCTTTCCTTTTCCTTTGGAGGAAGGCTTATTGACAGTATTGATATCATCCATCCCTTGTAACTTAGGAATACATAAGCAAGTTCCACTTTTTTGGTTGTCGCAATACTTTTGACCTATGGAGCATTTCATGTTGCACTCATCACCTATCTTACAACGGATCATTTCTTGTGTGCTTCCGTCTAATCCATTACTTTTATGATTAAGGTCTCTCGCTTGTGCAATATCTTGTCCTAAATAATTCATCAAAACAAAGTGTGGATACAAATTAATGTGTTAGTCTAACAAGGATTATGATAATAATTGAAAACATGATTTTTGTAGATAAGTTTCATGATTAGTTTTTAGTAGAGGTATCCAATCCGGTTAAACTCGTTTTAGACGAACTGAAACTATATCAAAAAGAAATATTTAAAAATTGAAATGGATTAGCCAAGTATTTGTGTAGTTTAGGACCTTAGGTAATGGTTTAAGGTAACATTATTAAATATTAATTACCTTAATTTGATTATAACTGGAAATACAGTAAATGCACAGTTATGAAATCAAACTCCACAAATATGGAAATCTAGTCAAACTACGTATATAGGTCAACTAATAAATTACCAAAGCAATAAAATGAATATAAATTGTTTTCTTATGTGAATTATTTAAATTAATACTCTTAGTTTGTTTGTAAATGATATTATTGTTCATATGTTATGTATACTTACCGAAGACAAGGACTAGAAGAAAAACCAATAGCATGAACTTAAAGAAAGTGTTCTTCATTTTTAAAGGTAAATGTTTTATTTTTCTTTCAATGGTGAAGTTGAAGCTACACTCTTTGTTGCTATTTATAGTCTAATTACGGTGATAAGTGATTAGGAAGTCGTCTTTCTCTTCTTCTTCTTTTTGGCTTTCTTGGCCAAAAGAAGTCTTCAAGATTTTGTTTGTATATTTAATTCGATGTGGAAATATTATAGGTGTATAATTACTACTAGATTTTTTTTTGTCAACTAATTAGTACTAGATTTGATTAACCAAAAATGGCCACTATCAATAAACATGAAAATGTCGTGATCTTTCAATTAATATACTAGATTCTGATTAACCAAAAATAGTACTCCACAATAATTAAAACTTGATTTCTTCGATATAATTCACTGATACTTTTTTTTGGGCTAAGTATAATATAAATAAAGAGCTCATGAAGAGCTTCAAGATTCTGAACAACATCTTTTAAGCAAAATAAATAACTTTTGATAGTACATAATCAAAACCGAATTTGGAGCCAAAAAGATCCTTCCCACGTAGACTACGATGTGGACATGTGTCACTAATAACAATCGATTCTTCATTTGAAATTAGACCTGATCTGCCTAAAGAGAAGAGCTATTGGGTCTCATTTCTTATTTCAGTTACAACTGAAACCCAACCCAAAAGTCCATTAACTCATTTGACAACGTCAACGTCGTACAACTTGTTTCTCTTTCTCACAGACAAAGTAAGAAGCAAAATTCCGCCATGAGAGAAGAAGAAATCTCTGATTGCGCATCAATTACACTCGAAGAGTGGAATGGTTCTTCTTCTACTAAGCTTTTCAAAACAGCAACTATCACTGCCTCCTCATCTCTCTCCATCCAAAGGTTCTTCCTTTTGTTCCTCTTTTCTGTTCAATCCAAATCTGATCGTTTCACTGAAAATTGAGAAACTTCATTGGGTTTTCTTCTCTTGTGAGTGATTTATAGGTCTGCTAATCGCTTCAATCATCTATGGAGACGAGTTCTTCAAGCATTTGTACCAGAGGCAAGTATTTACTTTCCTTTTTCTCTTTTAGAATCTGTCCTCCGGATTAGTGTTTTTGTCTGATGATGCAGGGCTTTCCTGGTAGTGTAACTCCAGATTATGTAGGGTTTCAATTATGGGACACGTTACAGGTATGTGAGAATATGCTTGTGTTCCTTATGACTACTTTAAACATTTGATCTGTTTTTGAATTTGTGACTCGGCTATGTTATTTTTTGCAGGGGCTCTCAACTTATATAAAGATGATGCTTTCCACTCAGGTGAGATCAAGTTTTGAGCTTTTTGACTTCTTTAATTTGGCTGCTGCAGCATTTCTGATTTGGACTATTTTCAGGCTCTTTTGAGTGCAATTGGTGTTGGTGAGAAATCCGCAACTGTTATAGGTGCTACATTTCAGGTGAGTTTCTTCTATTGCTGGTATATGACATTTCTCTTACTTTGGAACTCATTGACTCTCTCAAGCACTATGAATAGCGATGGATTCTAGTGATTGTATCTTGTTTGTAATATGCAGTGGTTTCTGAGGGATTTTACTGGGATGCTTGGAGGTATATTGTTCACATTTTATCAGGTGCCCATATAGTAGATTCTGCCCAATCATATACACGTCGCTTCTCTTCCCTTTTCTTCTCGAAATTTAGCCTGGTTACGTTTTTTTTCTTAATGGGAACGGTTTCTGTTGTTCAGGGTTCCAACCTGGATAGCAATGCAAAAATGTGGCGTCTAGTTGCTGACCTGATGAATGATATCGGTATGTTCTTTTTTTGTACCTTCTTTCATTCATCACGCCAGTAATAGTCAGTTGCCACATCCACACTTGAAAATAATTGCCCGTATTTTGTTCTCGGAGACTTTGAATGACTACAAGCTTGTTGTTTTTATTGCAGGAATGCTAATGGACCTTCTTTCTCCTTTGTTTCCATCTGCCTTTATCATTGTGGTTTGCTTAGGGAGCCTATCAAGATCATTTAGTGAGTTTCATTACTTGCATCAAACATCGAAGTTAAGACTTCCTCTTTGATTGATAAATTGGTTTATAACTTTTTTCGACCTCCACTATTTGAATTAGCTGGTGTTGCAAGTGGAGCAACCAGAGCAGCTCTAACTCAGCATTTTGCTCTCCAAGACAATGCAGCGGATATATCTGCTAAGGTACTCTTTAACTTTTTTTTTCACTGAAGGATTTAGAAACTGTTAGTATCAAACTTTTAGTAGTAGCTTTTCCCTATTTTATCTATTGGAAGGAAGGAAGCCAAGAGACTATGGCAACTATGATGGGCATGTCATTGGGAATGTTGCTAGCTCGGTTTACCTCCGGAAACCCTTTGGCTATTTGGTTTTGCTTTCTCTCTCTCACCGTGTTTCATATGTATGGTAAGTTACAAATGAAGGTTAAAGCCTAGATCAAATCAGAAGTTCTCTAATTGTTTTCATCTACTGTTTTTCTTTCTTATATATTTAGCAAACTATAGAGCTGTCCGGTGTCTTGTATTGAATTCGTTAAACTTTGAGAGGAGTTCTATTCTTCTAACAGAGTTCATGCAAACTGGCCAAGGTAATTTCAAATTGCGTCATTGATTCTTAGACGTTTCAATGTTTTTAATTGGTTTATCATTGCAGCATATATCAATAACTTTCTTTAACTGAACATGTCGCCAGTTCTCTCTCCCGAACAGGTTTCTTCAATGGAGGGTGTATTACCCGTGTGGGCCACTTCATCAAAATCAACTAATTCAAAGCTATTACACAGAAGAGTGCACTTAGGTGTAAGAGTTTCTTCTCTCCCTCGTCTAGAAATGTAAGTTTATAAGAGACTAGATTGTCAGAGTTTAAGGGGAAAGAATCAGCTTGAGGTTGACAATTTATGTGCAGGATGCAGCTGCTAAATGGTGTTGGAGCTTCTTCATACAAGAATGGTTTGATTGGTTTCTTTTTCCATAATCTTTCAAGGACATTGGTTTCTATCTCCATAATTGATGTAAACTCGGTTGTTGTCTATTGTAAACTCCTGCAGCTAACTACTTATTGGCTCATAGAAAGGGAAATGTTAGTGTGATCTTGCACAAAGATTCAGCGGCTGCAGATGTGTTGAAATCATATATTCACGCCATTGTTTTGGCAAACCTTATGGAGAAAAGCACATCCTTTAATTCAGAAGGAGAAGCTTGGATGGATAAACACTATGACGGATTTCTCCACAAGGTAAATTAAGATCATTAGGAAATATTAAACCGTGTTTTCGTGACATGAAAGCGACTGTTCTAACTTTTGGCTTTCACTTTTTTCTACCCTATGCAGCTGAGATCAGGAGGTTGGAAAACAGAGCGTCTTCTTTCGCCTTCCATTACTTGGAGAGCAAATTGGATATCTCACTCTTCGGGTGTTAAGATCGACTGAGCTTCATCGTCTTTTAAGATCAAAATTGTTTGGTAAAAAGTAGTGCAAACGCATACAAAATACTATATGTTAGTTCTTGGTTTCCATAGTGTGCAATGTGGATCATATGATTGATTTTAAAGGATTAGTATCTACCATCCATCTATAGATTTCATCAGTGTGTTTTGTTTCATTTATCTCCAAATACTTTTCCTGAACCACATGGACCTCATAATGAAACCCAAAATGGGTTTTTATATTCTTCTACTCAAAATCAACCAAGATCAAAAGGTTAATACTAGTAGTATTATTCATTCTTTAGTAATTACCAAAAGGTAAAAATAATAAGGTAATTATGTTAGTCAACGAAATTAAAGAATTAATTATGGCAAGCGTTTCTTTCGAAACCCAAAGTGATCGATCGATACCAGTTTTTCTGATTCTCTCTCATTCTCAGTTTCTCGCTTAAGCTTCTAAACCCAAAACTCCGGTTAATAGTCCGCCGGCGAATCGAATCCACGGTGAGTCTTTCGTTTATAATCGATTTGTACCATAGATTTTCGAATTCGATCAAGTTACGATGTTGTTGTTTGTTAATTTGCTCCTAGGTAATGTCTGGATTCGATAGAATTAGCGAATTACCGGAATGTTTGATTACTCAAATACTCTTACACCTTCCGACGAAAGATTCGGTGAGGACGAGTGTTTTAACTACTAGATGGAATAAGCTATGGCTAAATGTTCCCGGACTTGACTTACACTGCAATGATTTCCCTTTTAATGACGAACAAGTGTTCATCAACTTCATCGACAGATTCCTCCAGTTTAACCCTGAGTCACGCCTTCAAAAACTCAAGGTTAATTACAGTAGAGGTGAGATACCCGGGATCAGTGATCGGATTGCTAATGCAGTTAACCGCGGAATTCGGCTTTTAGATGTTGAGAGCAATACCTTTTATCGAGATGATAGTGATGGCCTTATCTATCCTTGTATCGAATTCATGCCTTTGAACCTATATACAAGTAAGACATTGGTTTCTTTGAAGCTCTCATGTTCGGGTCTTATGGATACGGCTTTTGTTTCTATGCCTTGTCTCAAAATCATGCATCTTCTAGAAATTCAATGGGGTAGTAGTGCTACTATCAATCTGGAGAAGCTCATCTCAGGATGTCCTGTTCTTGAAGAATTGACCTTGCTAAGTTCTATCCACGAGGAATTGGCGGTTACGAGTGTGAGATCTCGGAGTCTGAAGAGATTTTGTGTTTCGTTTGAGCATGGAATGCTTCGTTACGCGATGGTGCCGCACACACTTGAGATTGATGCTCCACGACTAGAGTATATGAGCCTCAAGGATGACCAATTCGACAGAATCGTGGTAAAGAATCTGACTTCTTTATTCATGATTGACCTTGATATCAAATTCATTGTCGAGTTTGGCCCGTTTTTTGATCTGGAGGACTTGTCAAAGAGAAATGAAATCCGTGATTTTCTCACTGGGATATCTAGTGTAAGACATATGTCCATCTCTCATCAAACATCGAAGGTATATATATATTTATACAACAGTTATTGGTCTTTGTCTAATTGGAAAACTGTCACTAGTATCCTTTTTCCTTCTTGTTGCAGGCCCTTAATCTTTGCGCAAAAGTAGGACTGCTTCCCAAGTTCAATAATTTATCCCGTTTACAAGCTGTGTTCCCGAGCTCCTTGTTACTGTTTTTACCAACCTTTCTTGAGAGTTTCCCGAATCTGAAACACCTAATCTTGGTAAAACCTTTTGTGATTTTGGCGTTGTGGGTTTTGTGGATGTGTATAACTGAAAACTCAGCCTTTATGTTTTTTTTTTTTGGTGTTTGCAGAAAATTGTATATTCAAAGGAGGAGATAGAGGAAGTGAAAGCCGTAAGTGTGCCTCGGTGTTTCGTATCGACTCTTGAGTATGTTGAGATAAAAGGGTTGTATGATTGGGAGGAAGAGGAGATAAAAATAGCAAGTTACTTTCTTGAAAACTCAGCAGTCCTCAAGAAACTCATTCTGAGTTTCTTGGGTTGTCCTCAACATTATTCAGAACCTGAAATCTACGCCGAGCTTAATAAACTCACAAAACGTTCTCGAAGATGTGGAATCATCATTAGGGTCGAATTTTGATGCGTAGCCATGAATGAGCCCATTAGCATTATCAGTGTAGGAAGTCTGTTCTGTCATGAAACTTGCAGTTAAGCTTTAGCAATATTTTTTAACATCTTTTTGTTGTTCTTGTTACTTCTGGTTGGATACCTTAACCATAGTTGATATAAGTTATATAAACTCGGTCTTAAAACCGAGAATATTGTTGTTGTTTTTCTTCTAAATCTCAATCTAAGTTTTTTTTTGCATTTCTCTTATTATCTTGAAAATAAAGCATTGCCAAATTATAGTAACGTTGAACATTACAGTACATGTTGGAGACAGTCAAGACGCTCTCATCCCTAAACCAATAGGAGCACGTGTATGTCAGAAATACTTGGGTTCCTTAAAGTAAAAAATTCCACCAAATTTGGAAACGTAGCATATTGAAATGTCGATTAATTCGGGTATGAAAAAGCCAAGCGAATCAAATCGATAAACAGTCTGTTCAATCCCGGTTAAATTAATAATGTGATTGGTTTAATTCGGGTTCGGTATGGTTTGCAGTGAAGACCATCAAAAATGGGAGTATTGTTTTTAATTGATCGTCTTCTTCACTCATTGCTTTCCAGTCACGGTTAAAGCGTCTCTCTTTCTCTCCCACCTGTTCTAAGGAGACTTGTCGCCATTCTGTTTGCTCTGTAAAGGTCCGCTTTATCTTCCTCCTCTACTTGTCGATTGCTCCTTTACACTTGTTATTTTTACAGACATTCTTACGGAAACTGTTTCCGTGAAATTCTGTAATGTGTGTCATTTTGTGTAGTTGCCTTACATTGTTCTCCATTTTGTGTCACTCTTCGTCGGGTTTGTGCTCTGGAGAGACGCAATTTCCATTTTATTCGTCTGATCTTCTCTTTTCTGGTTGGTGAAATGCATTCGGGTTATATGTTAGGGCCTTAACTCGTTTTACTGGGTTTTGTTCTCATCTTCGTCTACGAAATTTTGTCTTTTTACTCATCTTCTTCGTCGAGATTTTGAAAAGTTGTGATTTTTAGTAGGTCTTTGGAATTGGGTTAAGTCAATTTCAGGTTTAGGGTTTTAGGGATTAGGGTTTATATACACCATTAATAGAATTCTCTATGCATTCCATTTCCTTTGTTATGATGATCATTGGATTTTGATGGATTACCATTATTTCTGCAATGCCTAGCTACGAGAACTATCTCTTCTCTCTTATTGTCCTGTCTGTGATTTCTAACTAATGCTTCTTTTGGCTCACTGTGTAAACCATGGGACGTTTCTTTGCTATAGGTTGCAATGTATTCCAGATCAGAGCTGCAAGATATGGAGTATAGATACTACAGTGACATGAAAGATGGTATCAGGAAGGTCAAAATCTCTGAATCTCTGTTCAGATGTCCCTTTTGCTACAGAGATCAAAAGCGTGATTACCAGTTTGATGACTTGCTTCGACATGCTTTTCGGATTGGCACTAGTTCCCACACCAAGGATGGGAGAGAAAAAGCTAGACATCTCGCACTGGAGAGATTTATGAGCAAGTATCTCCGCCCTCGGGAAAGACCACATCCTACTCCAACTTCTGATGTCTCTTCTCTTCCTAAAGTGGAGTTTACCGGAAAATGGGAATCTACTTTATCAACTATTGCAGATTCAACGATTGAAGAAGGAGAACTGATAAGCAATGAAAAAACTACTTCTGCTATAACTGAACCAAAATTTTCTGATAAACCCAGCTCCTCTTTTAGCAACGAAGACCAAACAAAGCCTGCCAAAAGACCTTGCCTAATTGCTGGTGCGAAAGAGGGAGAAGAACCTGTCCAACAGATTGGTCTCAGCCATGGTGCTAGGTTTGCTCCAAAATATCCTCAGAGGCTAGATGCTTTGGTTGCTGGTGATCAGGGCCAGATGTTTGTACATCCCTGGAAAGGTATCCTGGCGAACATCAAAAGAACATTCAATGAAAAAACAAAGAGGTATGCTGGTGAGAGTGGAAGCAAGATAAGGGAAGAATTGGTCAACAAAGGGTTTAATCCCCAAAAAGTTACTCCACTGTGGAATGGAAAACTTGGTTTTACTGGTTTTGCTATTGTTGACTTTGGTAAAGAGTGGGATGGATTCAGAAACGCCACCATGTTTGAGAAACATTTTGAAGTCAATCAGTGTGGGAAGAGACGATATGATCTCACACGTGATCGAGGTTGTAAACTTTATGGCTGGGTAGCAAAACAGGATGACTACAATGCAACAACTGTTGTTGGTGACCACCTTAGGAAACAAGGAGACTTGAAGAGTGTTTCAGGTAAAGAGGCAGAAGATCAAAGAAAGACAACAACGCTTGTCTCAAACTTGGAAAACACACTGGAGACCAAAAACACTAATCTTCAACAAATGGAGAGCATATACAAAGAAACCACTTCGGTGCTTGAGAAAAGACTGAGAGAGAAGGATGAAATGATCAACACACATAATGAAAGTATGTTCTCTTACTATGAAATGAACGTTTGCTTGATTGAGGTGTTTGGTCTAATATTTGGAAACTTATTAGTTTACTTTTCAATGATTAGAAATGAGTAGTATGCAGCAAACTGCGCGTGATTATTTGGCCAGTGTTTATGAACAACATGAAAAGGCCTCTCAGCATCTGGAAGCTCAAAGGAAAGAATATGAAGACCGGGAGATTTATCTAGATAAGTGTCATGCAAAGAATAAGACTGAGCGAAGAAAGCTTCAATGGCAAAAACAGAAGGTAACATTCAAATCCTTTGCACTACTTTACCCTTAAACTATCTTGATCTTTGCAATGATTCGTAAAATCGTTTTATTTCTGTCAGAACTTAATGGCAACGCAAGAGCAAAACAAAGCTGATGAAGACATGATGAGATTGGCAGAACAGCAACAGGTAGGCTTTATTGTATGAAAAATTATACACTTTGAAAGTGAATGTTCAAGTTTGCTGTCGGTTTGATTTTTGGTCATAGTTATAATAAAGTTGGTTGTTGTTTGACAGAGGGAGAAAGATGAATTACGGAAGAAAGTCCGTGAGCTTGAGCAGAAACTCGATGATGAGCAGGCATTGGAGCTAGAGATAGAGCGTATGAGGGGTGACTTGCAGGTCATGGGACACATGCAAAAAGCTGAAGATCCAAAAATCAAGGAGATGATAAAAACAACAACGGAAGAACTGAAGGAGAAAGAAGAGCAGCGGGATTTCCAAGAGTCGCTCTTACAAGCTCTTGTTGTAAAACATGGCTACACTAACGATGAGCTACAGGATGCGCGCAAGGCTTTGATTCGTGTAAGCAATTCTAACCTTCTATTATCTCTGCCCTTCTTCCTTTGAAGGTTCTGTATTTTGGATTTTCTGCTTCATGGTCATTTGTGGTGTTGATTCTAGACTATTGCAGCATGGCTTTTCCTGGAAACTCGTGATTGAAATCTAAGATGATAGTGGAAGTGTTTTTCCATTTATAAAAAGTCTGATTCTTGCTACTAACCATGCTTAAGCTATGTGCAGTCAATGCGAGAGTTGACCGTACGTGCTTACATTGGTGTGAAGAGATTGGGAGCATTGGATGAGAAACCATTCCAAAAAGTAGCTAAAGAGAAATATCCAGCAGGAGAAGCTGATGTAAAAGCCGCAGAGCTCTGTTCCTTGTGGGAAGACCACTTGGGAGACTCGGCTTGGCATCCCCTTAAGGTCGTCGTAAAAGACGGAATCCCCAAGGTAAACAACAATACATACACAATGCTTCTAGATGAAATCTTAGCTCCTGCAAATCTAAGAACATGAGAGAGTCTATAATGATATTGCAGGAAGAACTGAATGAAAAAGATGAGAAGCTACAAGAACTGAGGAAAGAGTTGGGTGAGGAAGTGTATGCAGCTGTGACACAAGCGCTTAAAGAAAGGAACGAGCATAATGGCAGTGGAAGGTACGTAGTGCCTGAGCTTTGGAATTTCAAAGAAAATAGAAAAGCGACTATCAAGGAAGGAGTTGTTTATCTGATCAACTCGTGGAAACAGAAGAAACCGAAGCCGAAGCAGAAGCGTAGATAAATAAATAAATGAAGAATCTCATTTCTAAAATTTAATGTAGGGTTTAGTTAATATTGTGATTAAGACTAGATGAGATTTGATGATTATTCTTTATGAGGGTGAGAGATCCTTGGACACAGATATCAAAATTATGTACTTGGTTTATTCCCTACTAAGATATGAAATTTCTTCACTGTTCTATGCATGCAGCTGCATTAATCTCATGGAAATATTGTGTTGAATATTTATTTTACTTGAACTGTTTTAAGAATGCTTTGTAAAACTCTTGAGGTCAAGATCTCATCCGAAATCCTTCTTCCACAAATATATATTGACATTACATCATACTATATTAATTGTTTCAGGGATTGTGTGATTTCATTATGATATGAGACAATGGGACTACTAATATCCATATGGAGGAAGTAACTCCCGACATTGGCATGGGTAGGAAGTAGTTTCGTCATGCTTGTGTGTTAAATTGATTAAGAATAGTAAACTGAAGTGGTGGGGTTCAAGTTTTGATTAAATACAAAAAGACTCATGAATATATTTGTATGTATGCTTTATTGAAGATCTTCTACAATTTACAGTTAGAACGTTTACAAGGCTTGTTCGGTTACTATATTACACTTTACATATACAATCAAATAGTGAGGCTTTCTGGAGTAAGAGAATGCAGAGTACACAACGAGCTTTGAAAATCCCCTGTTTCAGATCCCTCTTTTTCAAGCTTCTTGTGCTTTTCACCTGTCTTCCTGCAGTGTTAGTGTTGTTAATTAGGCGAGTAAATTACTCAAACCGGATAAATTTCTAGGAAAGAAATGGTTCGTGATAAGCAAAGTTTCTACCTTTATGGTTCCTCTCTTCTCAAGCTCCATAAGACAAGCTTCAGTCTGTCTTTGTCCTCGTTCTACCAGCTTCATTCTCAAAAACTGAAGCCGTGAAGATATACTTGCATCACTGAAGATAATAGTAAGCTCACAACCTCATTTACACCGATGCAGATCCCAAATTTCTAGTCAACTGACAACGAACTTTGTTCGCAAGACCTATAACTGTGCTTCCACATCCTCACCTGACCATGTAGATATAGAGGCTCTTCATCTTCATCGGAGTCTCTTGGCCTTTGATTTAGCATAGTGTACTACAGACAGGGAAGCTTCAGTCGGCTTAATTCCCTTTTCCAGCAGCTCTTTCATAAGTGCGACCGCCTTATGTACAGATCCATTCCTACGAAAACCTGCTATTAGTGTTGCGCAAGATACAAAATCAGGCTTTAACCCGCTTTCAATCATTAGATCAAAAATCATTTTCGCCTCTTTAAGATTTCCCATCTTACAACAACCAGCTATTAGTGCAGTGTAAGGCGCAACATCAGGATCCACCCCACTCTCAATCATTTGATCAAAGATCATTTTCGCCTCACTAATATCCCCAATCTTGCACTGCCAATCAATCAAAACCGTGTAGTAAAAAACGTCTGGTTTAACATCAAAGGCTTTCATTTCCCGCGCAAGATCCAGTTCTGGATTGCTAGTGAGCAAAACTGTGTATGTTACCACATCAGGTATGATCTCTCTCCTCTTCAGGTCTTCAAAAAGAGCATAGGCTTTCTTCAGGTTGTTTAACCGGCAATAGCTGTTAATCATTATTGTGTAGTAGACAACGTCTGGTTTAACACCAAAGGCTTCCATTTCTCTCTTCATGTCCAACTCAGGATTGCTATTAAGTAAAACTGTGTATGTTACCACATCAGGTTTGATACCTCTCCTCTTCATGTCTTGAAAAAGACCATAGGCTTGTTTCAGCTCGTTTAACCGACAATGGGTGTTAATCATGATTGTGTAAGTGAACAAATCAGGGATAATCTCTTTAGCAACTAAAACTTCAAAAAGCTGCCGGGCTTTTCTCACATTATTATCTCGACACCAAGCACCAATCAACTTTCCATACATGCTCTTCTCAGGTTCGACTCTAAGTTCCCACATTCTATCAAGTAAGTCTTGAGCTTTGCTGACGTAATCCTTTTCAGCGCAAAGACTAGTGAATAGTGTGAAATACACACTCTTGGGCAGAGGAAATTCAAGTCTAATGGATCGTTCAAAGGCCTGATCAAGACAGCCAGCTTCACAGTAACCTTTGACCATACTTGCATCATTTTCCTGAGTTTTATGTTCCAAACTCTCATAGAAAGCTTCAGCCTCATCTACTTTACCTGCAACAATCAGGCCTTCAATGACCATGTTGTGTGTAACAGAAGTGGGTTTTACACCCCGAGCTTCCATTAGTTTCAGAGTTTCGAATGCCTCATCTGCGAGACCATTCCTAGCCAATCCACCAGCAAGTACGTTATATATAACAATATCAGGTGATTTACCTGTTCCGTCCATTTCAATCATCAAATCAAAGGCATCAGAACATTTACCTTGTAGACAGCAACCACCTATTAAAGTCGTGTAGTTGATGACGTCAGGAGCAATTCCTCTACCCTTCATTTCTCGAAACAACTTAATAGCTTCTTCTACTTTGCCAAGCTTTCCCAAAGCATCAAATGCAACATTGTAGCAAACCCTATCAAGAGGAATGCTCATCTCTCTGAACTCTTCAAACAGATCATAAGCTTCTGAGAACTTTCCCATCTGACAACAGCACTGAAGGATTGAGCTTACAATCACACAATTTATTCTTAATCTTTTCTCCACCATTTTGTTAAAAATATCCAAAGCGTTAGGTATATTCCTATTCTTGCGATGTGCCTCAATTATCGCCGAGTAAACATATACATCCGGATCAATCCCACTTTTCTCCATGTCAAGAAGAGCGCTTTCAGCATCTTCTACCTTCATTTCATAACATAAACCACGTATCACTTTGCGATATGCAATTCCAAGATCTCTCTTATCCACCAGAATATTTGCATCCATCAGTGGTTGGAGTAGAAGATAAGCTATACCTGTCATCTGATTTAAACATAGCCCTTCAATGAAATCTATATAAAACACGCAAGGCTTCCTCGTCTCTGAGTTTAACAGTCTACTAAGAAGCTTCTCTACTCCTTCTGTATCCTCATTCCTACACAATGCTTGAACCACAAGCACATAAGCTTGTGCATCCGCATCCAAACCCAGCCGCTCTATTTCCCAGAAAACACCCACCATAATATCAGCTTTCCCATAAGCAATCATACGGTTCATCAAAAAATTCAGTGCCTTTGAATCCGGAGCACGTCCTATTGAATAATAAGTCTGGAAGAAAATATCAATAGCTTCGTCAAACATTTCAAGATTAGTATAGGCTTTAACCAATGCAGTGGAGACCCGGCTCAACAACACCAATGACTGTTCCGACTCTCCAATGGCCTTTAACAAATCCATGACAGTGAAACCACGTCCCTCATCTCCTTTTCTAATGAGTTCCACAAGAAAAGGATCCAACTTCTGATCCAAACCCCAACCACAGACGATTCTGAAGACAGTTGCATAAGCTTGGACGCTAGGCAAAGCCCCATTTCCTTGAATTCGTTTCAGAAACGACAAAGCAAGATAAGGATCATCCTTCATACTAGTTAATACCCGAAGAACCCCAATTTCATTTAACTCCAATGCCTTACAATCAAAGTTACCTTCTTTCATTTGCTCAGAGTGTGAGATTACTGTAGGGTTCTTCCAGGAAAGTGCAGGAACCACGTACAGTCGCGACAAGGGTGCTCTTCGAATCAATTCTCTCACATGTGAGAGTAATGATATCGGAAATACCCGCATGAAATATTTCCCGATCCTTTGGCTGCCGGAAAAAAAGAAGCTAGCAAAGTGTAAGAGAAGAGATTTTTCCTCCGTCCAAGAGAAACTCAAGATTTTTTCAGGGTTTTTACTTTTACAGAAGGACACAGAAATCGAACCGAACCGAGTCCAAACCATCATTGCTTTTTAATTTTAGAACTCGAACCGAAATAATCGAATTGGACATTGCAAGACGTGTCTGTCTATTAAATTATACCGAATCTAACCGATGAATTCGAATTCCAAACCGAATAACCGAAATAAATATGAATGTTTGGGCCAATACGGCCCATTCTTTATGACTGTTATCATCAGCTCTTCCGTAAACCCTTAAAAATTCAGAATCGTTCTCGTCTATTCACCGCCGGTGTGCCGTCGCCGATATGCTTCGACGTATCTTTTACAAGCGAGCACGGTCAGTTGTTGTCTCTGTCTGACCAGTTTGTATATTTCAGACGAAATTCGGGTTCAATTTTGATTTTGCGTGCTTGTTGTAATCTGTTTTCGAATTGAAACTAATTTGGGGGAAAAAGATTACTTTTTGATTCTTCCTTCTTAGTTCTTACCTTGTTTTGATTTTTTATTGGCAGTGATGATTTAGCTAACTGTCATCGTTTGTTGCACATTCCGTATAACGAACCAGAGTCTGATTCAAAGGTAATTTCTGAAATCGTTGGTATAGTTTCAAAGAGAGAAGAAGAATCAGTGACGGAATCAACTCAACATTGGCGTAAGAATTGGCAAGATTTGAGGAAGAATAGGTTAACAGCGAGTAATTTCTCACATGCTATTGGGTTTTGGCCGGACGGTAGACGAAATCTTTGGTTAGAGAAAATCGGGGCAAAGAAACCGTTTGCTGGAAACCGAGCTACGTTTTGGGACACTGATAATGAGATCGATGCGCTCGAGAGATACAACGAGCTAACGGGAAATGAAATCCTCATGCCTGAGTTTGTTGTGTATAAGAACGGTGATAACCCTGAAGAAGACTGGTTAGGAGCTTCTCCTGATGGATTGATCAATGTGGTTAAAGACGGTGTGGCGTCGAGTGGTGTGTTAGAAATAAAATGCCCGTTTCATAACAACGGGGATATGTCGCAAATGTATCCGTGGAAGAAGGTTCCTTGGAACTGTGTTCCACAAGTTCAGGGTTTAATGGAGATTGTGGATACAGATTGGTTGGATTTATATTGTTTCACTCGCAATGGAAGCAGCCTTTTCAGAGTATGGCGAGATACTGAGTTTTGGGAGGATATGAAACCAGCACTTGTTGATTTTTGGCAGAAGCATGTTTTACCTGCAAGAGAGATATACAATAACTTTGATATAAAGGATCCTCAAGTGAAGCTGAGAGAGTTTATGCCTAAGCATTGGCATGAAGATTGCAAGAAGATTATGCGTGGAGCTGAGAGAGTCAGCGAAAACTCTAACCGTTTGTTCTATGAAATCGATGGGAATCTTATAGATTGAGATTTTGGTAATTGAACATGTGAAACCTGCAAACAAGTCCTGAAGGCTTCTGTCAGTAGTGTCTTCTAGGTTACTTGCTTTCATTTGAATGTTATTTGCTTACATCAGTGTTTAGACTTTAGAAGAACAAACACGAAATGTAGCTCTTGTGATGAGCTAAAGTACATATTTATATTGTATCCTCTGTTTCTTGTTGTCTCATCAGCTTCTGTTACATGCTTCTTAAGGTTTGGCCACCAATATTTTCTTTAGTTCTCTCATTAGAAGAAATCAGAAATTGCGACTGTGTGTATTGGACAGTTGGATTGAGAAGCTCAATTAGCCACATTGACTTAATTATGTGGCTGTGATATTCTCGATCTAACGACAGCGTTTCAACTCGTATTGATCAATGGTCTTAGTTGCCACGTGTCATATCTTCTCTATCAAGTACTAACCGCTAAAAGTAGTGCGAAAGTGAAACAGAGTTACAGAGAGACGCGTCGTCTTTTACGATGCTCTCAACGGTGACGGTGACGGCGGTTTCTCGGCCGGTTTTCAAGTTGGAATGTAAAATGAAACGGCCGTTTAAAGTGACGGCGGAGAAAGTTCCGACGTTTCTGCCGAGCGATGTTAAGAGAATCAAAGACACGTTTGCTCTAAAACTCGCCGCCAGAATCGAGAGGCTTCCCGTACAAGTATATGTTCTTGTTCCACGTCTATTTCTTTAACCCGATATTGCAAATCCTATTTTATCGGAAGTTTGATCCTTTCATGAAAATTTGAGTTTTCATATCAAGATTTAGATTTCACTGTCTTAGCTGCAACTAGTCCATTACACATTTAAGTGATTGTCTTTAAATTCAACTTCTTGGGTTTATTTATCTTACTTTCAAAGTTCCATGTGAGTAGAAACGTATAAATGAGTATAAGAATAAGAACTTCTAGATCTTTTATCATTGTCATATCTAATGTGGAATGTATATAGGTAAGCTTCAGGGAAGAAAGTATCAAGAGCAGTTGTGTGACACCGCTGATGCGGAACGAGACAAGTCCTGTGATGCTTCTGCACGGATTTGATAGGTACTAATCAGTAATCAAAATGTTGTGGTTTATTGAGTTAGTGTCTTGAGTTTAAAACTCTTGTAAACAGTTCTTGTTTAGAGTGGAGATACACTTATCCATTGCTCGAAGAAGCCGGTTTAGAAACATGGGCATTTGATATCCTTGGTTGGGGTTTTTCTGATTTAGGTTTTCCCCTCATCTTATCTCTTACTTCCTTTCCCTTTTTCTTCTTCTCTTATGACTCATTTTTTCACGTTTCTCTTTAGGTAAACTTACACCATGCGATGTAGCGTCTAAAAGAGAGCATTTTTACAAGGTTTGTAGTCATTTTCTTTACTTATTTTTGTTGTTTAGTTGAGGAGAATTGATTTGCCCTCTTCTTGTGTGATCCATAGTTTTGGAAGTCTCATATTAAGAGGCCTGTGGTTTTGGTTGGGCCGAGCCTCGGTGCTGCGGTCGCAATTGACATTGCGGTGAACCATCCAGAAGCGGTACTTATTGTAACATTAAGGAGCTTTCATTATTGCCACATAAATAAGTTTTATCAGTTAACATGCTCAGAAGAGATTGACTAAGAGAAGAAATATGAATATTCAGGTTGAGTCCTTGGTTTTAATGGACGCAAGCGTTTACGCTGAAGGTACAGGAAACTTGGCAACCTTACCTAAAGCAGCAGCTTATGCTGGGGTAAGTTCTCATTAAAATCTATACATAAAAGTCCCCTGATTGTGCTGGAGGATGATCTGCCGAGTTAAAACTCTTCACAATCCTTATAACTCCATGGTTTTTCCGGTATATGAATTTGGCTATTTAGGTATATCTACTGAAGAGTATTCCATTGCGCTTATACGTGAACTTCATTTGTTTCAATGGTTTCTCATTGGAAACTAGTTGGGACTGGACAAAGGTAAACAAACCTTTCTAAAAAGCTCTTATTGGTAAACTAGGAACTAGCTGTCAAATCTGATTTTTGTTTTCTTCAAGCTCCAATCTAGATTGGTCGCTTGCATTGTTTATATCCTTGGTGGGAAGATGCAACTGTGAGTTTTATGACGAGCGGAGGATACAACGTAACTTCTCTTATAAAAAAGGTTTTTTTCTTGATATCACTTTCTATTCTTTTCGATTTCGGAATAAAGATGAAACCAAGAAGAGAAACTGTGAATTCTTGTTCCATGTCTGCTTCTTCTTTTTTTTCTTTCTCTACTCTTCATCCTCTGTTACAGGCTACTCAACAGTTTCTGTCTGCAGGTTTCACAGAAGACATTGATACTATGGGGAGAGGATGACCAAATCATTAGCAACAAGCTCGCTTGGGTTAGATTTTTCTCTTTCTGTTACCATATTTCAAATGGTCCCTCTAGTCCTAAATCATTTCTTCTTCTTCAATGCAGAGACTGCACGGAGAGTTACCGAATGCACGAGTGCAGCAAATATCAAACTGTGGACATCTTCCCCACGTCGAAAAGCCGGCTGCTGTCGCTAAACTTATTGCAGAGTTTGTTAGAGAGACTAGCCGGTGTAAAGAGGTTGAAAGTATATCTTAGCCTTGGAGTCATTATTAAAGGTGTGCTTCTTACCAAAATCTAATTTCTTAAAATGTATAGGTGATACTTCACCTTTTTTCATTGTTGGTTGGTCTTTTTGAATATAATATATAAAAAAGCAAATCCCCCATACACCAAACTTCTTCATTTTTGTATTCTATGATTGATCAAAAGAATCTATTGTTGTATATAATTTAGATAGGATAAGTAATTTATTTACACAATAAAAGAGTCGGTAAGGTTGTTGTTGAGAGGTCATCATCATAAATTCATCACCTCCCAAAATCGTTTGTTTCCATTCTCATCACTAAGATTGATGTTCTGTTTTTTTCTTTCTTTACTCAAGATTCCATTAGAACAACTTTTACATAGACGAAAACCCAACAAACGCCTAAGCTTCATGTTCAACCAAAAATAGAATCAAAGACCTACACAAGTAGATGTCTTTGTCTCTACACGTGGTAAAATCCCAACCTTACATCAGAAACCCACAGAAACGCTAGTAATGAGAAACAGAGTGTGAAAACAGAGGAAATGACCAAACTTGAAGCACCACTGCCTGGGTTGCCTGGGTTAAACACTCCTGTTGGACCAAACACAGGAGGAGTTCCCGGGAATGGAGTTCCTGGAAATGGAGTAGTTCCGTTTGTCGGAGTAGTTCCGTTGGTTGGAGTTGTTCCCGTTGGTGGCGTCGTTGATGGAGGCGACCTTGTACTAGAGCTGTTACAATATCGGAAACAAAGTGAACTTCACATTTTAATGTGAATGAGACAGCTTTAGGTTAATGGAATTGATCATACATACCTAGGGCTTGAAGGATAGATGCAACCAGTAGCCAAATCTACACACACACGAAAAAACACATCATTATGATCACAACTTTTCTCATCAAAGCTATAGAATTTTAGGGCTAATTGACTTTACTGGAAGGTGGGTTTTGACTGGTAGTAGCAGTGCCGGTAAAATTGCAGCTTCCAGGGACTTGAGCTGCGTTTTGGAAATAGCTATTAACAGCCCAATCACAGTGGCTTTTGATGGTGTTGGGTTGATAACATGAACCCTTATCATGTATGGGATTACAATCTGCTAAGGTTCCACATGCATAGTCTATTGATGTTTGAAGCTGTGTGTCTCCTATCCCATCTTTACAGAGGCAGTAAATTGCACCTATAGAGAGAGAGAGAGACAGATTTGATTAATAATTAACCATATATCAGGGTACTGTGATTGAAAAGATCATTTCCTTTACATAAAGCTTGAGTTAAGTAAATAGAAAACTAAGAAGTAATCAAAAGAAGGGAAGAAGAAAGATTTACTTGAAGATTTGGTCAAGGCCAAGAGAAGCAAGATACCCAGAAGCACTTTCATGATGATTAGTCCTAAGATCGCTCTTTAGAGACTTTGACTTTAAGACAAGAACCAGGTACACACCAAAACTAAGATAATGGATGGCTTTAGAGAGAGAAGATGTAAAGAAGTTAAGAGTATTGGAAACTGAAAGGTGGTTTAATGAATATTGAAAGAGAAACCCTTGTAAGTTAGTGTTTTGGTTCCAATGTTCCAACTACGATATCTTTTGTAGTGACTAAACTGAAATAAAATAAACTTTTTTGTTTAAGAATTTTATATTAGGTTGATTTATAACGTACAAATTAGAAAAAGAAAGTGTTGAAAATTGACGAACTAGCATTTACGTATGGAAGATATGCGGGGCCCTCTCTGGTTGTTGTTGCATAACGCAACTTGTTAATTATGAATTCAACGAATTTCAGTTTGATTTTTTTTTTTTTTGTCAATACCATTATTCGTACTACAACTATTGTTAATTTTGTTATTTATAGATTTGTAACTTTATAAAATCACAAGAGTTGTTGTTATTATTATTGTTACTTCTACATTTTTCAATTTGCAGTATTGTTTTTATTTATAGATTTCTAATTTCTATTTTCATCTCTTGGATATGAGTCACATCTTGATGAGATAAATAAAACAGTTCTAAATTTACATCTTGATGAGTCACATATTATAAATTGGTCATGAGTCACATTTTGATGAAACGTTTCTAAATCTAATAATATAAGTACTTGTGGTGTACGTACACGACTGAAACGGTAATAGTTTTGAGTTTGAACCATGATATTTGTTTGCTAATGGTTTGAACTTAATTTAAGAATGGTTTTGACTAGTTAGTGGAAGGCTTTATTTAATTATAGCATTGTTTTTATGTATACTATCATACACTCATCAACGTCATATGAGCTGGCTTAGAGGTTTAGATGTAATATGTTACCGCTAAAATTCAAACTCTAGGCATATAATACATTTTTTGTAAGCGGGCGGAACAAGAGTGTATATGTATATTATTTTAGTGTTTGGAGTGGTTCTAAATATTAGAATAATAAAGATATAATTCATACAATATTACAATTATCAGCAATTGGGAATGTAGCTCAAATGGTAGAGCGCTCGCTTTGCATGCGAGAGGCACGGGGTTCGATCCCCCGCATTTCCATATTGTTGTATCTTTTTTTTTTCTAAAAAAAATTAGAAACGAAACAAAAGTATTCTTTTACAACTCCTACAGGAAACACTCTGATGTTCTGTCATTTGTTTTCTCTGCAGAATTGTTGGTTTTTTTTATTCAGTGAACATACGGAAGATCCTTTAGGAATAACTACCAAAGGGAAGAAAACAAAAATTTGCGATGAAGGACAAATAAATGGATGAATGAAACAAGATATACCATTGCAATTTGGTTTGCAAACAGAAGAAGAAGACAAAATGTAAAGAATGTTGTAATCTGATAACTTTTCCACTCGTAGAAAATCCCAGTCTCCACTTCATCTTCTTGATTTCTCTCCTCAATTTGCAAGCATCATTTGGATCTGTGAACCAAAGTGAAACTCTGATTCATTCTAATGGATACACACATGTATAAAGTTCAAGACTTTTGTGGGTTCTTTAAGTTTTTAAAAGCTCAAAGATTACCTATAAAAAAAGACTCTACTTAGTGTTGAGGTGCAGAGAAGCAAAAACTTTGACAGTTTGCTAATTTTGCTTTTTGATTTACTTTTTCAGGAAAGGTTTTTGACAAACAAGGAGCCGTTGGTCACTACCGTCTTGAAGGTCAATGACTCGTGCTTCCCAACGTACACGAGCAGCAAGTGTACGCGCCATCTCTATCACTCCAAGTTTATCGCTTAGCACAACCCATCCCTATCAATCAATCAGGACAGGCTAAGTTTCTCTCAGCTTATGATTTCCTAACAAGGATCATGAGAGAAATGGTGGGAATGTAGAAAAGAACCTCAGGGCGGAGAATCCGGTCCATCTCCAAGAACAAGTCCATTAGGCTGCACCGTTCTGAGCTAAGATGTGTGAGAAGCTCATTGGCATGAAGCATGTCATATGTTCGCGGATAAGTAGGGAATGGTTCACACCTGCGCAGAAAGAAACAAAGGTTATAAGCGAAAAGGAGATATGAGGGATGAAAAACATGCTCGAGTCTTCTAGAGCGACCTAAGGGAAATGTGATTAACAACATCCCCTCGAGTCTTTTATGGAATATGGAAATCTAAGAAAATACACACTCACCAGTCATGTAGAACACCGGCAAAACCTCGATCAAGTATAATAGGAAGAGTATTACGTGCTTTGACTGGGACAACATTCATCACCCAAACTGATTTCCCTTGGTTAAGTAAGGCGTGATTCAGATTCCCATAACGAGCATTCATGTCCATGGCATTGCGTATCATGTAAAAAGGTGGGACAGGATCTTCATCGCCAGGTCTTTTTGGGTGGTCTGAGAAAATCAAAGGTGTAAGCAAGGACCAATAGTTTTTAAGGGCTGATCTCCATACTTGTATATCCTCATCGAATTCTTCAGGTTTAATACCTGTTGAACAAAAATTATCGGAGAAGAACATTAATCGCCAGAAAAGTATGAGCAAACAGAAAGCGACACACCAAAATCAATAGTTACCATGAATTTCAAGCTCAGACAAACTTGTTCCTGAAGCTGTAGACCTATTCTGAATAGGAATCCAGCGTTTACTCTTGGTTCCACTGATACATGGAACAAGGGGTTGGTAATAC
Source organism: Erysimum cheiri (assembly GCA_900406345.1). Classification (NCBI taxonomy): domain Eukaryota; kingdom Viridiplantae; phylum Streptophyta; class Magnoliopsida; order Brassicales; family Brassicaceae; genus Erysimum; species Erysimum cheiri. Next base: position 8,700 of record OVAQ01000288.1, on the reverse strand, counting down.
GGAACACTATCATCATCTTTGCAAAGAGGTATAGAAGCTTGCGAGCTACAAAGCACAAAAAAGAAAGAACGACATCAGTGAGACTGTGAGTGAAAAAACAAGCTTCAGGACTCTGTTCTCATACTCACAGAGATGAATAGCAATTTGGATCTGCTGTTTTCTGCCAAAGAAACGTCTCATCTTGCTGACCTGAGAGACTCCAGCAGATTTTCTTAGATAACTCATCCACTCGTGTTGAGATACTTGTTTTCTTAGTATCCGGAGAATTTCCCTTTGCTTTGCTTGTAGGAGAAGTTAAAACAAAATAACCCCCGGGCTTGAGAACACGATCCACTTCCAAGAGTAGCATTGCATCTGCTTAAGGTCAGATAATTAAAAGCATAATACTGTCATTCTATAGAAGTTCCATTTCAATACCCAAATGCACATATCTTAACCAAAATAAGTGAAAGACTATGAACCATACCAGTAAATTACCTTTTATATCCCAAGTAATCCCACATTGAGCACAGTGGACCATGTCAAATGATAAAGCTGGATATGGAAGCTGTTTTGAAAAGAAATTTCCAATCATTGCAGGAAGTCCTCTCTCTAGAGCTAACTGGACTTGGCTACCACTTGCCTCATACTCTGCTATACATATAGGCATCAGGTTCAAAGATACTAGATGTGCACCAAAACTACCAAATCCGCAACCGATGTCTAACACAGTCCGTATCTGCAAGAGTCAGAAGACAACTTAAATAGTTTAACAGTGAAAACAGAACTAACGAAAAACAATCAATGATAAGAGGAATTCGCAAAAGAAGGAAAAATGACTTACACCAGCTTGGGGAAACTCAGAATCGCTTCCTAATCCAATCATCTCAGCAATTTGAAAAGCGTAATCTTTGACCCCGTCAAAGATCAAGCCATCTTCCGAGTGAAACGTAATTTGATTCTCTTCAAGCAACATTAGCCTAATGATAAGTATTAAAATAGATTAAGATAGTACAAGAGCAGCTGCTGAAACAGCTGATAACAAAATTTGTCTCACTAAAAGCTTGGTGATCTCAATTACCTTTTAGTCATAGTTCCTGATGAAAGAAACTGGTCTTTAGTAATCTTGACATTCCCAGTCCATATAATATCTCTACCAAGGGGCCATCGAAGTGGTATTTTATAATCCCTTGGAGGACGAACAACACATCTTTCCTCTTCTCTTGCAAACTCACAATTCCGATCAGCAAGTACATTCTCTGTTACGTTATAACAAGGAACATAGCTCTCTCTTTCTTTACCACATAAAGGAAACTCTTTTAACCGATTAACCCCTAAGGAGAAAAACCTTAGATCTAGATAATCAACAGCTGCTTGTTCCTTAATCCACCCATAGTTACTATAAATGTTGTTTGAGGGTACTCGTGTAGTTGAAGTTGTAGAAGAATCATCTGAATCTGATGTTGAAGGTACTAAAATAGTAATGAGAGCAATAACACCGAGGATTAAGAAAAGTAAACCGCTGATCCGTGGCCTAAGACCAAAAACTGAGGCAAACTTCATTGTCCCAGGATCAAAAGATTTACCTAATCAAGCCATAAGATTCATTCATCACATTTATGGGCAACATTTGAATCATCAGGAGAAATAGCCAAAATCCCAAGAATAATCCAAATCAGGAAAGAGCATCAGTCACACTGTAGGCCAAATTCAGAACTAACTCGTAATTGCCAATTACGGAAAGGTACACCAAATCAACAACAACCCTGCAACCAAATTCCTCAGATCAATCAAAAATTTCCTTAAAAAAAGAGAGAAACTTTTTACCTTTTTGTTTTGTATTTTAGAAACGCAAAAGAATTTACTTTTCTCGACGTAAAATGTATAGCTAAAGGAGCCAAGAACGAACCTTGTGAGCCTGTGGGCAAATTCAATCTCATATTCCTATAATGAGATCTCGAAAATGAGGAAGAGGATCAGAGATCAGATGATTCGGATCAAAAAGGAAAGCTTGAACCAATGATTGACAATGAAAACAAAAATCTTAAGGGTTTTGAGAAGCAGTAATAGGTTTTTTGAGAAGAAGGATTTAGATTTGGAAGAACACTGGCGAAGCGAAATAGCTCCAGTGATATGAGAGGACTGTAATATGCTTTTCTGCTCTGTCATCTGTGTGTCGTTTATCATTTTTTCATATAAATAAAATAAGCTGCATTATTGAATGGCTTTTACGAATCAATGTCGACAAAAGGAAAGCATTAGCTATTTTTATTTTACTTTTAACATGACTTTACTTAGGTGAGAATTGCAAAACCAATCATTTTTTATCATTTGACGGAGTTGTACATCCAAATGTCAAAGAGGTCGTTGTCCTTTGAATATTCAATGTTATAGAAACAGAGATCTCTGAAACTTAGCAAACATTATTACAAAAATAACACTGTTTAACTTCATAAATCATAACACATCAATTTAGCCCCAAAATTTCTTGGAAGAAGAACAAGGATGAAACTTGACTTGACTTAAGAAAATACATAAAAACAAATCGAAGATGTTTTTTTTACCCACAAATTTCAAGCGTTATTACCTCCAAACTCTCTATTCAAGTAATCCACAAAACGTCTCTTTGCACTGTCTGCATCAGTTGGTAATGGTGGCCCGCTTAGACTTGATTGACCCATCAATTTAACAAACGTTCTTCGAAGCCTCCTTAGCTCCGGTAGTCCAATCGGTCTGCAGATTTCTATTGGAGGTAGTTCATTGCCAAGAGTAACTCTGCTTATAGCCCCACCAAGTGATTGTTGTTCCACGATCGCATTGATGATTTCTTGTGTTGCCCTGTCCAACTCGTAAAGAGAATTCGCTTCTGAAAATCTAGCAGACTGAGTCGCTATACTAGGTTGGAGAATTCTCACATCTTGGGTTTTGGAATCAACAGTCTTGGTTAGATAAGTCACAGCCTCTGAAATCACAGGAGAGGATTTGTCTATTCCTTCTCGAGAAGGGTATAGCTCAAAGAGAGGTGAATCCCACCGGTTTCTTCTCTCGGGTTTCTCAAATCTTCTCACCAGATCTTCAAATATACCATCGTCATATGAAGCCTCGCCTTTATCACTGCGTTCCTTATTCCATTGCCTGCAATGAGCTTCATCCACATCACAATAAACAACACAATACCTAATTCCGGCGGCACGAGCGATACACCATAGCTCATATCTGTAACCTTTGATGCTGTTCAAGGAATCTACAATAACAATATCGCCTCTCGACACTGATCTATCAACATCTGACCTGAGCTTTCCTCTCAGGTTCTTCTCTGCAGGCATGTTGGCATAGTTTTGGTTGCGGTCTAGATGAAACGAAGCCTCATCGATGATCCTAACACTCTGTTTCGTTTCAGACTCTTTCAGTGTTTCAGCTAAGGTTACCGCAGCTATTGACTTACCACTACAAGGTTGCCCACAAATCACAACTAGCGCCATTGGTTTTTATCACACAGAACTAGTAAACACACTGCCTACAAAAATGGAATCAACAATATAAGACACTAATTCAAGCTTTAGGATAGTAATGATCATCCAAAAAGCATAAGAACACAACACATAACAAAATAATGTGCAACGACCCAGATTCACATCTAAACTATAATTCCAAATTTTTTAGTAATCATGGAGTTAAACGATATCATAACGGATTCAATCCCCAGAACAAGTTAAAGTATCAAGCTTTTCTAGTATATACTTCCACAATTAACAATTCCGACGAAAGATCAAGCTAATAAAAACATTACCAGAGCAAAATCGGGAGTGTTGTCGACAGGTTGAAGAAAGAAGCAAAAGAGAGAATGGTCGCGTGAGAATCTGATTTGGGAATTTAGGGCTTATAGATTATAACCGGTTTTTTGGCCCAAAAAAAAAAAAAAAGATTATAACCGGTTTTAATTCTCTTGGTCCGGTTTTGATCATATGAATACCAATTTTGGTCGACATAAATAATATCGTTCTGGTTTAGAAGATAGATACTCGCCGGATATGCCAACACAAGTTGCTACGCACGTTGATTATATACGGCGAGGATAGTTTTGTAATTTCAAATTATGAAAAGATTTAAATAAAGTACAGCTCATTCGATGTTGTCTCGGTATCCGAATTAAATCCGGGTTTCAAAATCGGGTCTTCCCCCTAATCGAAAAGCACGAATTTTCAACCCTAGCCGCGTTCGAAATTCCCCCAATTTTTTTTTATCTTCCCTACCAAATTTTCTTCGAATCTGTGCTCAGATCCCTTCCTTCTTTCAGATCGATCTTCAAAATTATTGTAATTTTCTTTTTCCTCTTGATTTCTTCTTTCAATTGATACCTGTTTTCATATCATCCCTTCGTTTTGGTCAAATCTAGGGTTTGAGTCTTTGAATTTCTAGATCCAGATCTTTGAACAACAGATCTGACCAATCTTTTGTTTTGATGTTGATTTCCTTCAATAATTTTAACGGATCCGTTCTTAATTCCAGTTTCCCCCAATTTTATTTTCCGATTTGGGGTCTCGTAGATTTCAATTTTCTAGGGTTCGTCAGATCTGTCAATTAATCGAGGGCTTTTGTTTGTTTTCCTTATAATTAACCGATTCTTTGATTCTAGATTCCTGATTTGGTGATTGAAGCTGTGAATTGAAATCTAGGGTTAGGGTTTCTTTCAAATTTGGGGATTTTTTAATTTACTCAAATTAAATTGGGGGTAAATAATTTTTCTTTACTGACTAACTAAATTACCCTCAATACTTAACTTAACATCGTTCTTATTCATTTCCTCGACTTAGATTAATTANGGGATTTTTTAATTTACTCAAATTAAATTGGGGGTAAATAATATTTCTTTACAGACTAACTAAATTACCCTCAATACTTAACTTACAATCGTTCTTATTCATTTCCTCGACTTAGATTAATTACTTTGCTGGTTAAATAGACTTATAGTTGTCACTTGTCAGTGTGAGTCTGCGGTTCACATAAGATAACCTTCACGCCAAGTAACTAAATGGCTTTGGTTCTCATTCAACAGGTTTTGGAAAATGGGTTATAAGCGCACTTTTGACGGTGAGGATGTGCAAGAGCTCAACGTTAAGCATGCAAGACAGATAAGTTATTGCAATAAGCTGGCCAAACTAGATGAAGGAGTTCCATATCGTGTTTCTCTGGAGAAGTCAGGTGTCATAGGTAATAATAATGATATGCATCTTGCAGAGGGGTTAACATGACAAACTCAAGCATCTTGCTTAATCATGATTTGTCTTATGATTAGCAGGAGAGGATTTAAGTGATCTCTACGGGTTTAAATGCGAGGATAATGCTGAGAAGAGGTTTGAGACCAATGCGCCTTTCTCTTGGATCACAACCGGTTTGTCTGAGGAAGATTCTCAGTCTGGAGCGACGACTCAGTCTTCCCTTTCTTTCGAATCTCCTGAGTCAGATATACCTTGGAGGCCAGTTTGCTCGGAAGACGATGTTTATTGGTGTCCGGTTTCTCCTAGAAAACAAGTTCCAATCGGGCCGGATTACCAGGCTGATATCCCTGAATGTGTCAAGGAAGAGGTCCTCGATCAATCGGGTCATGCTATTGGTTACGATGAAGAACAAGTGACGGGGAAGTGCATAATTCCAATGCCTGACTGTGAGACCGAGGTCTGCAAAGCTGGTAAAGGAAGAAAGGAATGCATTTGCCTGGATAAAGGGTCCATCAGATGTGTGCAGCAGCATATCATGGAAAACAGGGAAGACTTGTTTGAAACTATTGGATATGACAGATGTCTGAATATAGGTCTCTGTGACATGGGGGAGGAAGTTGCCAGTAAACTAACTGAAGATGAGGAAGATCTATTTCACGAGATTGTTTACTCCAATCCGGTTTCAATGGACCGGGATTTCTGGAAACACCTCAAGTCTGCGTTTCCTTCACGAACCATGAAGGAAATTGTGAGCTATTATTTCAATGTCTTCATCCTGCGAAGACGAGCTATCCAGAATCGTTCTAAAAGCCTGGATGTTGATAGTGATGATGATGAGTGGCAGGTAGAGTATGACAACACCTTTTATGGTGCCGAAACTCCTTCCTCAGATGAGAAAGCCGAAAAAAGCCTCTCAAGAGACGAAGAAGAAGAGGTTAATGCTACTGAAGATTCGTACATGTCCTTTGACTATCAGTCCAATGTAATCTACTCTCGATGTCCAGTTAGAAACAGAGAAGAATCCAACATTGGGAATTACTGGCGCCACTGCAATGATCTTGTGGATCATTCGTATTCATTTGATCCTTGTGATTCGATATTGCCAGATCATTGTTGGACTAAGAACATTGATCTTCTTCCAACTTCAAACATCATTGACGAAATATTTGGTCAAGACCCATGGGATGATTTCTCTAGGGGGAGTAAATGAAGAATGGTCTCCAATCTCTCCATGGTTACTCTGCTCTAGCTCTGAATCTTGTGTGTTGTAAATGCATTATTTAAGCAATCTCAAGTTGGAAGTTTTCAGGGAGTCTTGTATAGTTTACCCTGGAAGCTTTGTGTTTTTGGATACTTTAGATAATTTATTACCTTTGTAAATCAGAATTAAATTTTGTTGTAAGAAGAAGAAAAATCTTCAAAATTGTTTAATAAACTAACTTTTCATCTGTAATACAGATTTTCAGATCTCACTTCCTGTACCTGAAATTTCAGTTATCTCGACTCTCGAGTATATCAGACATATAATAAACCACCTGCTAAAACAGAGTGTTTGGTTGTTATAGAACAGAGACTTAACGGTCTGAAAATAGGGAGGACATGACGTGGCGGTGGATCACTTGTCCTTCTCCGACGCGTCTCCCTTCATCTCTAAATCCCTTCAATGGTACACAAACAGAGAGAGAATCAAAACCATTCTCTTGATCCCTTGTTGAAATTCATCTCTCTTTCTCAGGTTTCCATTTTTGGATAACCAATTTTCTTTTTCCTTCCTCTGGATTTTTCTTAATCAGACTCTTTTCTCTCTGCACTAGTTTTCACAGGTAACCCCATCAGATTCTATCTCTTTCTGATCAAACAATTTTCAATCTTTTTCATAAAAAGCACCTGAAAATTTTGATAATCATCATCATCTCATTGTTAAATAGATGTTTGGGTTTTTCAAATCTCCGGGGAACAATAAGGTTCCCAATGAAAACAAAGGAGGAACAATCAATGCAGGAAGAAGAACTTCTTCAGAACCAATCCTTATAACACCTGATTTCGACGATGAAGACAAATACAAGAACGGTTTCCGTGATTCTGGTGGTCTGCAGAGCCAAACCACTGAAGAATTAGAGAACTACGCGGTTTATAAAGCCGAAGAAACAACCAAAGGTGTTAACAATTGTCTTAAGATTGCTGAAGATATCAAATCTGATGCTACAAGAACGCTCGAAATGTTGCATCAGCAAGGTGAACAGATCAACAGGACTCATGAAATGGCTGTTGATATGGATAAAGATCTCAGTCGGGTAAAGCTTTTTTTTGTTTTTCTTACTTTCTTCGATCAAAAAGGTGAAATTATATGTTCTTCTTTCTATGCGGTGTTGATAAAAAATGTTTGTGAGATCAGGGAGAGAAGCTTTTGAACAACTTAGGAGGAATGTTTTCAAAGCCATGGAAACCGAAGAAGACTAAAGAGATCTCAGGACCTATGATTACACCAGGTTTTAANAACCTTCTAACCAAATCCGTAGAGATTAGATTCTACAATTGTTGTTTGGCAGCTTTTAGGATTAGAGAAAAAAATCAACCTTACCTAGTTAAACAAAGTGTAGGATGCTCATGTTTCATATAAACGTTGTTTGATATTTGAGAGGAAAAACCGATCCATACTTCGTTAATAACTCATATAATCTCAATCTTTATTGTTTTAACGAGCTTACCCATCATGATTCTTGATTGGATTAAATCATGTTTATGGTGGTCATGTCTAATATAGTTATTGAAATTTTAGATAAACCGTCGAAGAAGAGCGGGAATAACAAGGAAGAGCGAGACAAGCTCGGTTTGGGTACGAAAGGACGATCTAGCAGCCAACCGCCAACATTAGATCAACCAACAAACGCTATGCAGAAAGTTGAGGTTTGTGTTCGTTCCTTTACAAACTTTGAATCTCTAAAAGTAAGGAAAGTTGTTACAAAAGTATGTTTAAATGCAGCAAGAGAAGGCAAAGCAAGACGATGGACTTTCAGATTTAAGTGACATTTTGGGCGATCTTAAGAGCATGGCCGTTGACATGGGATCTGAGATCGACAAGTCAGATAACATTAAATACATACATATATATATAT
>OVAQ01000287.1:0-38431 GCA_900406345.1 Erysimum cheiri | reverse complement strand
TCTATCTTTGTGTGCGATTCACTTAGATATTGATTTGTGTTATTATCACAAAGTCATTCCGCAATTTTGTGTGGCGAACTTCGATCCATCTAACTATCCATCTCCATCTCTAATGATCCTGTTGAGAGTGCCCTTCGGCCAGCGACAGTTTCACCATATGTTCACTTCAGTCCACCTTCCATTGACTTCGATCTATAGAGAGTGCCAGATCACGAGACGCTTAAGCACCTAAGAGGCCAGACTACCCTGAAGAGGAGACACGCAAAATGGCTTGAATTTATCGAGACATTTCCGTACATCATCAAATACAAGAAGGGGAAGGAAAACATTGTAGCTGATGCTCTTTCTCGGAGACACGCCCTAATCAGTATCATGGACGCGAAGGTAATGGGCTTTGAACATATCAAGGCATTTTACGAGGCTGACCCGGATTTTCAAGAAGCATACAAGGCGACGAACAAGGCGGCCTATGGAGCTTATTACCAACATGAGGGGTATCTATTTCGAGATAAGAGACTTTGCATTCCCCAGGGTTCAATGAGAGAGCTGCTTATACGAGAAGCTCATGGAGGCGGCCTTATGGGGCACTTTGGCCGAGACAAAACGTTGAGAGCCCAGTTTAAGTTTTTTGATAAAATTAAGTTTAAAAAAAAAAAAAAAAAAATTGAAGCTATATAGATGAAGGTTATGTGGTAATTGGCGAGCACATGGTTTGCATGTAAACCGCACACACGTGTCAGCCCACTATGCACACGTGTCTTCTGCATGCTGCGTTATCCCATTGTCTATCTGTTTATACCCTGCACCATTATCGTGTTTTAACAAATTATATGTTTGCTTTCAATTATTGTTTCCTACGCATCAATATTATTTAGTACAGTACAAAATCAAAAAGTAAAACTATATTTTACTATACATGTCGAAAGTTCCTCTATATTTCATGTATGTTCTACTGTTATATATAATATCTTCAAATTTCTTATTTAAGAATTAAGATCATTGACATAACTATGAAAGATATAAATAAAATATTCATGGATACGATTTTATACGATGTAGGTGCAAAAACACTAGACATATGATCTATGCGTCCCATTAATAAGTACATATATGCAGATGCGGTTAATTATTGTGTTTGCAGAATAACAGCTAGCTTATTAAAGAAACACTGTAAAAATGTAAATATGCCAGCTTTTAAAACCACGTATATTTGGTCTCCAGGTCGCGTCATGAATTCGGTGAATCACGAGTTAAATAATCGGAGCCCTTTTTCCTTATTAGTTAGTTCATATTAGTATAATAGACATTTATCAATTTGCTCTATTATCTTATTAGTAGTATATTCCAATGCTGCCTTTTCCATTGAAAGCGGTCGAGGGCTGGTGTTATTTAATGGAATGTGCGGTCAAAGAATGTGAAACCACAATTTTATTAATTATTCTTTAACAAAGAAAAACCACAAATTTATTATATGATTGTAGAAAACGAAATTTTATATAAGTTGTAACAAGATTCCAAAAAGAGGGTCACGGTGGATCGATCGAAAGTAAAGGCATCAAAACCGGAGTGGGTGTAGTTTACTTTAGGACTAAGCAACTCACCTTATGATTAATTATTATGTTAACTTATCTGCTCTAGTTCAGATGCTAAAAAACGGAAACAAACAAAGTTTATGTTTAGTATCTGATGGCTCGACAATCATTATTCAATTTAATGAGCTTAAAAATTGATTTTCATTTGATATACTTATCCGTTTACTCAGTAACTCATAATCGATTTTACACAAATAGTCGGAGATGCAAATATTACTCCGGTATTTAAAGTGAGATTTTTGGTGATGAAGATCCAATTGTATATACGTAATTATTATTTCATAATAATTTATTAATTTTAAATATTTAGTATAGAAAAATGTGTTACGTTTTTGCGTTTTAGCCTTGTGATAGTTTTAAGAAGAAAAGGTATACGAGGTGTAATAAAAAGCAAATAAAAATACAAAAGATAGTAAAAAGAAATGAAGACAAGAATATTTTGCCAAAGACAAGAAAAGCAAATATGTTTACTTTTTTCTTTTTGTCAACTCCTAAATATATAACTTTTTTTACTACCACACCCTTTTTTTTTTTCTTTTTTCTTTTTTCAATTACCATACTTGTTTTTAGATTTCATTATATACATGAAGGTAATTGATGTAACGGAGCTATTAAAACAGACTGCACCAACCGATCCAGAATCAAATGCGGGCCTTCGTATCATACAATTTGGATATCGAAAAAGGTCGTCTAAAACACTAATTAAATAGAAATATGAAAAATACAACTATACACAGATATAAAATAAAATAAAATAAAAACGAACATAAATGGGTCGGATTTTGAAAAGCTACATCAAATCATTCCCCACGTTCGCTTTGTCATTCTACTATTTTGTTATAATTGCAAATTGTGAATTATCGCATGATACTTTTCCTTTTTTTTTTTTTTTTTTAAATACTAGTAGTATAAAAGAATTAATATATAATACATACACAACACGTTCAGTTTTGTTTTTTTTTACTAGAAGATATTTCTTATAATAAATACGATTTGCTTATTGGACAATGACGTAGGTGTGTTTGTTTTCTTTTCTTCAGTATAGTGGGAGCTATCTAAAAAAAAAACTACTCAGAAGAACAAACTGAATTTAAGTCAGGATTACTATTTAGTGAAGTTACACACTATCAATGACTTGGGATTTTTTTTTTTAAATAAACTAATTAAGGGAAAAAAAAAGGAGGGAAAATTCAATTGGCTGGAATGACCAACAAAAAAATCAAAATGAACAAGACAAATAAAATATTTAATTGGGTGGGGGAGAATTTTATGAATTTATAACAGCTAATACAGATTTTGGTCGAAAAAAAAATGATTTTGTGGGTGCAGGTGGACAGCTGCCACCTCTACTCATACTTGGATCTGCCCAATCGAAGCTCTATATGGGCCTATTATTAGATAACGGCCCATCATTACAATACCGATTGGTTCCGAATTGAAAAAAAATATCAGACAGATGATCCGCACAGTGATTGAACAGTTCTGCAGGACTTTTATGATTGATCCACAATCATTTAGAAACAACGATTTACGTTCATTCCATAATTCCTATTTTCCAAAGATTAATGACAACGTTGAAAAAAGAATTTTGCCATTTCGTCATTCAAAGTATTACAATCAGAATCTACACCTGATATTATTCATCAGTTCATCCATCAAATTAATCTAATAAAAAATGTTAAATATAATTTAAGATTTGATTGATAAACATAAATAAGACGTAGAATAAATATGAATGTTTATACAAATATCCGGATCATTGTCGATGTGGGCTAATATTCTGATACTAATTTTGATTTTTTTTTCTTATTCTTTTGGTAGTCTAACTATTAATTTGGTACAAAACAAGAATTCAAGAGAATAAATCTAACGAAAACCGGTATGATTGTTTCTTAAATTCCGAGTTGGACAACCGCTAAACCATTCACGTGGTGAAGCCTTTATCAATCTCCGTTCTTTCGAGGAAGACGACGATGAAGAAGAAGATGAGCTCGACCTGTAATCCTTAAACTCCTCGAATCTCTCCAATTCATCACAAGAGTTTGAATTACCGTCACGAGCTTTATTATAATCTGATGGATCATACGGGTAAATGTGTATATTCGAGATGTTAGTATGTTATATATATAAACATTGTTTTTTTAAAGAATTTTAATATAACTAAAGGATCACATTGACTAGACTACTAACAATAACTTGAAGCAGATTTGCAGAATGAAATGATTATTACTTGTATTTTTTACCAATTAGACAATTCTACGATATGTTATTCCTACTATGCAAGATTAATGACAAAACATATAGAAAATTTTGCAATTTCTATATCAATCCAAACGTATATCAAAAATAATAAATATTTTAGGTTGCACTTGATCGAGATATCAATATTGTATCTTGTGAAATCTCCAATACATAAAAGTTGAGTTTAATTACCTTTACTAAGCATGCTTTGGCTTGACCATCTAGAGAAATATCTCTTACGAAGATTCTTCCATCTCCAAAGCTTAAGATTCGCCGGAAAAAGAGAATGCTTATTAGATTCTCCGACGACTGAGATTGAGGGTTTAGGGAAGCCAAGGCTGAGAAACGCAGGGGGAGGAGTAATCGGAGGAACGGTTTCTTCCGGCGGAGGATTGATCGGTGTTCCCGGCTGCATCTCCCACTTAAAAGGAACTCCTTCGTCGACACTCCGATGATGATAGTAATAGAACACTCTAGAAGAAATTCCGACCGTTGAGTTTCTTGATATTTCTGATTCTCTCTTGCATAGATTATCCTCCATTAACAATAATGAAGCTTTTGGTGTTGGAGTTGTGTTATTGTGTTCTTGAACCATGATGATGTTCGTTCGTTCGGGGGAGAGAAAGAGAAAGAGAGAGAGAGAGAAAGATAGAGAGGAGAAAGAGAGGAGGTACGTGAGATTTATGGAGATGAGATAGATGCAAATATGTGCGAATGTATATATATGGAAATATAGATATTCTTGCCCGATAAAATGGGCGTAAGAATGGATATAAATTGATCTTAATGGTTAGGACTTAGGAGAGTTGACTATGTGAATCTTAGACGCATGATGTGTTGTATATTACATGTAACGAGTTTGGTAATAATGTCTTGTTGATAGTATAATATATAAATATAATAATGAAAGGGTTTGACTTTATATTATACTATAAACAAACTCTATTGCTTATTTTCTTTGGTGATTCGGTTGCTTTTGCAAGGGCAAATGTGTAACTAAAATTTTATTATCCTATCGTTATCATTATAAGTTTATAACCGAGTTATGAGACTACATCAAAATTTATTCGAAATGGTTGTAGTTTAATAATTTCAACGATTTAGTTGAAGGATAAGACCGATTTATATTTAATGCACATTTGGTTGTTGCAGCATTTACATAGCGAATCCGATATTTAATCTAAACTACGATTAAAGAAAACTACTTTTCTTAACAAAAAGAAATTTGCCATAACTATTCAAACATTCATTGTATCTCCACCAAGAAAATTCTGTAATCTGCTAGAATGTTATTTTTGGAATTACCCAACGAATATTTTGTTTAGTGATTCGGTTGCCTATTGTTATTATTTGTATGAGAACCGGGTTATCTCAAGAGATGATGTCTAAAACGAATTATTGGAACATGTAAAAAGCTATGTATTGTATGTTTAAAACCTTCATAGTGGCCAACCACAATTGCCAATTGGTTAGTTTTATTTCTTATCATTGTAACTGAATTATTTAGAACACATCAAAATTTAATCAAAATAGTTGTAGACTTGTAGTCGGATGGTTTCATCGACTTAGTCCGGGGATAAAACCCATTTTTGTTTGTAATGCACATATTGTTGTTGCAGCATTAACATGGCAAATAAGATATTTATCCTATACTACGTTTAAAGAAACTCAATCATCCAATTTCAACAGACGAAATAAATGGCATAACTATTTAAAACATTTATTGTATAACCTTATAAAAAATAAAAAAAACATAAGGAATTTCTGCTGTACTATCATAACTATTTTATAAAGAAAGATTTTAATGCTTTTTCTTTTGGAAAATATATTTGACTTTCCTTATACTTGGATATTAAAATCTTTTTCTGGGCAAAACGGATATTAAAATCTATGTTTACTTTAATATGAAGCGCACGTTAATACAGTCCAAGGACGGCTGATTTCATATGCGCATGTGAGGCAATGACCAATCCCTTAAGAGACGCCAAACTTTGCGTACTCCTCAATTTCATATCGTTAGATCTTTAACCCAATTGAATGAATCATCGCACTAATCACGCAATTACCACAATTAAACCCACTTTTACGAAAACATACGAATTCATTCTTAACTTAAAACAAGTTCCAATCACGAAACTGTGACCACGCAACCGAGTACGCTCTGTTACAGCAAAAACTTAAGGATTATAAGAACTATAAGCTTTAATAAACTTTTTCTCTTGTGATTCCGTAAAAATGACTTACGAGTATTTTGTAAAAGGTACAAGATTTATCTATCATTCATTTAGAGTTATAAAATGAGAGAAAGTTAAGTATATTGGACGGACCAAAACAATCAAATCATGAAATGGTTTCAAAGTGATTTGATTAGTTTGGTTGGGACTTGGAACAACGAACATGGTCTTCTCTATGACTTACTGTGTGATTACTAATTGGTAGATATGATAAATGCAAACAGAGAGCGATCTTGAATTTTTGACACTAAACCACCATCATTAAGCCTTGATCATATATAATAAGATTTTATATCCAAAAGGAGAAAAGATCTCTGATTTTGGCACAACTAAAAGCTGATTATACACATAACTTAGATATCGAAGGAGAGGTTTGGGTGATGGTGAATACAATACTAAGACTACATTTTGCGACAAATCTCTTTCAGCAACATACCTTAACTTGGATCCATGATTTTTGAGCTCCTAGACATTTTTCATTTTCCCTGTAGATACATTATATAAATACAGATCAAGCAAGAGTTATTATTAAGCTCCTTTTTTCTAAAACAAAAGCGATTAAGGACATCGAAATTTTTCTACGAAGAGAGAATGTAAAGGAGATATGAAGGAGAGAGGAATTTATAACTATACCTCAGCTGCCAATGGAACTACGGAATCCCTGCAACAAGTTTGGCCATTTGTTCATTGTTTTGCATAATCATCCTTGTTTAAAGCCAAAAACAATGAATATAAATTGATACCTTCGCTGCTCTGATTTTGGGAGATGTTTACACATTATGGACTCCTGCAATAGAACTGCTCTTGTCAGTTTCTAGACACAAGTCAATGCCATTTCCAATAAGTGATCATATGTAGAGACTGAGGAAAACAGTCTCTCAGCCGTTAGTAAAGAAAAATGAGAAAGAGGACCTGTTCTTGAATTATGCTTCTTGCCTCGACAAGCTGAGCTTCGAGTTCAAGCTCTCTCTCTGTTGCTTCAGATGTAACAGATGCTCCTTTAGGTGCATCTTGTAACTGGACCATGCGTTCCTTTATTTTTTTGTCCCAAGGGAAATAAGAAGAACAGCAAAAAAAGTTAGCCACGGATAAAAGATAGATTTTGTTGTGTAAATGCCAAGTGTCGTTAAGAAAAACCTTTATGGAAGCCATCTTAGTGCGCAAACTTTCTTCTATTTGACCTCTAGCCATCCGGAAAGGTAGATCAAAAACGTCCTGTGTAATGAATAGCTAGTTAATTACTGGGGAATCAATTATACAAGATTGTAAAGAAGAACAATTTGATTATCTAAGATTATGCATACCGTTTTCCCACCCAGTGGAGACTGTGAAGGATCAGCCTCACGTTTCTCACTGCCAGCCAATGAAGGGATAGCTGACCCGTGTGGAGCATTTAAGAAATCACGCATGTCTGTCTGCAACAAAACCAAAGATAAAAACTTTGCCTATAAATAACATGTTAAGTCATTCAAGTTAAGCTTAGTATGAAAAAAGAGCTTACCTGCATGGATCTTAGTAATGCTCTTAGATTAGTGTTCTCAGCCATCAATTCTTGATTTTTCGCTTCATACGCATCCACCTGCATGGATGACATTATTAAGGAAAATAATGCATTTGAAACTCTTCGTAATGTTGTTGATCTGTAGTTAGACTCGTACTATCTTTTTATAGAAGTCAGTATCAGTCTTCTTGCCATTCCAGGTCCCACGCTGCCTCCCTTCTTTCTATTTAAGTACATCAGACAATCAGTCAAGAGGAAAATCCCACATTCATCATTACGGATTGCAAAAAACAAGAAGCTGGTAAAGGACCTGTAGCAAATTCATAATCTCCATTCCGGATCTTGATTCTTTCTTT
The DNA here is from genome assembly GCA_900406345.1 of Erysimum cheiri. Taxonomy (NCBI): domain Eukaryota; kingdom Viridiplantae; phylum Streptophyta; class Magnoliopsida; order Brassicales; family Brassicaceae; genus Erysimum; species Erysimum cheiri. The sequence goes on along the minus strand of OVAQ01000287.1, from coordinate 30,507 downwards.
TTCTCCATTAATACTTGATTCAGCCGTTCCTAGGAGAGAACCAAAAAAAATAGCATTCATAATGCAGAACTAAACAGCATACGGAAAAGTAAGTTCCACCAGATAAGATACACAACCTGCAACTTTATGTAATCCTTTTCCTTTTTCTTCATTTCGTGTATCTGTTGAGCTTTGACTTGCTTTAAAGAATAAATGCATAGAATCTATCAGTACAATTTTCCTCAAGATAACGTAGTTAATCCAAGCAGTATAAATGATCAGACCTGGTTACCAATCACCATCCTTTGGAATTCATCCCTCTCCTGCTGTAGCTTATCAATCTGGGACTTCAAAGCTGCTGTGTTTTTAGCTTCCTGTCAAAAGAGTGAACTCATAATCAAAACCTCGTCAATCAAGAGCCTAAGCAGAAACCATTTCAGCTGAGACTTGACAGTACTTACGGTTCTGGTAATTGTTGCAATTTCCCTGTCCTTCTGTTGGAGTTGTGCTTCAAGCCTCTCAACTTTAGCTTCAAGTCTAGCTATATCCGATTGTTGTCTATACACAGTAACGAAATACACATTAACCAAAAGGAAAACCTTCCGGAATTCAAGTAGAAAAGCTCAAAACATCAAATTGATAAAACTGCTAGAATATTTAGCCAATGAAACACTTAACAATGACTAGCTCTAAACTAATATTACATCCCAGCTTAAGACCAATAGTCAATCCTCAAAAATCAATTCAATAATCGCACTGAAAATTGAAAGGAAGGTAGAAAAGTTCACCTCTGTCTCTGCTCGTTAGCAGATTCTCTAAACTCTATATCACGTTGGCGTTGCTGCAGCAACGAGTACATACAATTGCAAGTCCTTGAAATAGAAACCTAAATCAATAAAACCCTAATTAAAACCCTAAAACATCCAACAATTTCAAGATTACGACGAGAATCAACAATTAAAACCCCACCGGATCATTCGAAAAGAGATCGAGCGAGGCGGGAAATCCAAATGTAACCATCGTCTGATTCAAATACTTCGTACAATGCTCCAAATTATCCACATTCGCGAACGTATAATCCCTTCTCAAATCAAAACACTATCAGTACGAGATTGTAAAGTAAACCCTAGGGGGTAAGAAGAAGAAGAAAACTAACCCTGTCGCAGACTGAGATAAAACCTGTGAATCACAAACAAGAGAATGAATCAACGGAATTTGAAATTCGAGAGAAATTTATAGAGAAAAACACATCGGAAAACAGTAAAACCTTACTTTGAGATCGTACTCAGCATCAGTCGCCGGCATTGTCGAATCGGCGACGAGAACTTCCTTCTCCGGGAAGAAACGACGGCGTAAAGCAACGAATTAAACACAAACACACACAGAAACAGATCTAATCGAGCAGAGAGAGAGAGCGAAAACAAATTCAAAATCCAAAAATATCTGAAACGGAATGTTTCTGGAGAAGAGCGAAAAACAAAAAAGTTTTAAAACCTCTCTTTTTCACTTTGCTTTTTATTTCAGTAATAATCAAGTTTTAGTGATTATGATCTAGTGCGGACATACCCATTGGTTATAGTGCTCCTCAACGTGATTTTGACGCGCCAACGGTTAAGCATGGGTTTCAGAACTCACCGTAAAGTAAGGAGAAACGCTGGCCCACACAGTTTTAGTTGGGCCTTATAAGGCTGATTCGTCTCGTAATAAGGCCCAAATTATTTATGTTGACTTGTGGTTTTATAGATGAAGAACATGACAAAATGATTATCATTGTTTGGTTAGAAACAGACCAAAACAGCGGGAAATTGTTTGATTGTTATTTAAAATTTTAATTTGTTATCGGGGAGTGAAATAAGCAAACATTAACGTATGTCTGTAGAATCGAAAAAAACAAAAATCGAGACAAATTAATTAGAGGATTAAAATAAAAATGAAATGTGTTAAACTATATATGGAGTAAACTGAAATATATGAAACCGAGGTAAGTTTTAAACATTTCCATGCCTCCCATGTCGGATCTTCTAGTCTTCTTCGAATCCCAAGTTTAAAATTAAATGTATTTTATCTATGCTTATCACCATTGATTATTATAGTAGTATAGTATAATTATTGTTTGCTTCAAACTTAAGAAAATATGCTTCTTGTGCTTCGTTTTATGTCTTCTTGGGTTTGCTTAGCTCATTCACCTCTTGCTTGTTGGATCCACCGTTAATTTTTCATTCAGCAGACAAAAACTTCCATTACATTTAAGCATAATTTCTTATCAAAAAAACATTTAAGCATACTATCATAACTGCTACTTGTCATTTCTTCATATAGGCGTAATAATTTGACTCATACATACAATATATGTATACTTGATCATTGTACTTATTTTCGATTTAAAAATAGTGTATAATGATGGTATTGATTTGGAATCAGTACGTAGTGTCCCTAGCTAACATAATTTTTAATTAGTTTGATTTATTAGTGTCCAACTAATTTTAGGTGTACAGTTTATATATTTTCAGATAATTCAGTGGACCAAAATCTATAACTGAATAGAGTTTGGATTAGATTGTTTGCACACAATTACAATCATAGGAAAAAATTTAAGGTCGAATTTTCTCTTATTATGAACGTTTGTAGACTACGGCAAAGCCAATCATCTGAATGAGATTACACAAAGTAGAACCGATCGTATATAAGCATACTTATGTATTTATTATGTTTCAAAGATTTACATCCATTAATTGGTAATAAGATATATAAGTAGTGACCGAGATTTGTTATGTAGTTTGTACTAGTGGATCGTTATGTCATAAACCAAGTTCAAATTCAAGAGAATGCGTATGAGTTAGACGGTAAAATTATTCGTCTGTATGTATGTGACATGGATGTATGAATTGACGTGTCTACGCACGTATCTATAGACTATAATCTATATGACATTGATGTGTGGATATATGCGTGTGTGTGTACTTATTTTTTTATATTGGTCATATATATGCAGTATGCTTGATGTGTATCAGTGTATGTATGTATAAAAAGAAAATGACGTGGAGCTCCCGACCAGGCGCGAGTCAAGGAAGCGAGGCGTTCGGCGACGGCAGCGCGGTCGTCTCCGCAGCCCATGCGTTACAATTTACAAGATCTCTTTTTCTATACTTTGTTTCATTTTTTAATTAATCATCAATTTATAACGTCTTTTATGTGGTGTTCTATATATAGTTCACATTTCTTATTATATTGACTCTTGTAAAATGTTTTTAAGCTTTCCAACTTATGTTTTCCCATGATCAGCTTGCTTACTGTCCACGTAAACCTTTCTAAACATTTTTATCAATATGTTCATAGTTACGTATATATATATCTTGCTTGAAAGAAACAAATTGGGTTGAAAAAGAAAGACTGTTGATAATATTTTTTTTTTTATTTAACACTGAATTATTATTATTCAATTGCAAATCATGATAAATATTACATCGGCTACTCTTACGACGGCTAATTCTACCGTCTGACCTTTATGAAGATCTATATCTAGCGGCTGCACCTGCTCCACGCAGAAGATCTCATGTAAACTTGTCTCTTTAAAATATCCTTAAAATCACCAAATAAATCACGCTTTCCGGGAATTGAACCTCATACCTCCTGATGTAGAAGCATAATCAACACCCTTGATCAACCACTGGACCAAGGGGATTCCACAACTGTTGATAATATATGGTTTAAAAATAAAATTAGTCATGAAACTCATAACATTTCCTATAACAGGTTGTTTTGTTCGGTTGTTCCCACAGTCACAGTGATAGATAGATTAGCAATGCAATATATAATTGTAAAAATACCATTTAATACATATGCATGTGAGAACATATCTACGTGAATCCAATTGTTCATTAAATAATGAAATACTCCTAAATTGATTGTTAATTAGGATCCATTGTTTAACGAGAAGTCCAAAGAGCAGATGTACTTTCAAATTAAATGAAAAATTAAAAACAACATTAAATACAAAAAAATGTAAACATTAAATACAAAAAAATGTAAAATAAAAGACACCATTTGGCACACAATTTACGCCTTCTCGCTATCTATTTATAAGTACATACATTCACTTTCACCAGAATCTCATCAACACTAATTTAACACACAGTCTCTCTCTCTCTCTAGCATATAAAAACACACACACGAAACACTTTGAGTTCCATATAACCGTTGTCTTCTTTAGAGTACAAAAACACTAAAATCCTAATCTCATTATGAACAGTTTCGAGCCACAAAGCCAAGACCCTCTTCAAAGAAGGTTTCATCAAGACAACACCACACAACAACCCCGTGACACCACGACGCCTTTCATTCCCAAACCTAGTTCACAAAACCCTATTAATAGCAACTCCAGCTCCGGAGGGGCGGGAAGATCATTCCAAGGCTTTGGTCTCAACGTCGAGGACGATCTAGTTTCATCGGTGGTTCCACCAGTTACGGTTGTTCTCGAGGGACGTTCCATTTGCCAACGCATAAGCCTAGACAAGCATGGGAGTTATCAGAGCTTAGCTTTGGCTCTGAGGCAAATGTTTGTCGATGGGGCTGATTCGACGGACAATCTTGATCTGTCTAACGCCATTCCTGGCTATCTTATTGCTTATGAAGACATGGAGAACGATCTCCTTCTCGCCGGCGATCTTACTTGGAAGTAATACTCCTCTTTAACTCCCCAACCTAATTAATCTCTTCTTTTATTATATTTAGTTATTTGAAGTTACATAACTGGCAATATATATATCTAAATACTTGGAATTAATGAGAACATTGGCTTGTGAGGATATAGGGACTTTGTTCGTGTAGCGAAGAGAATTCGAATCTTGCCGGTGAAAGGAAACACAAGAAAAGTGAAAAGAAACGAGTGAGGAGAAAGACCGTTTTGCCAACGATGTCACTTGTCAGAAGATGTTTTGTAGCAGCCGATGTCGGTGATTTTCAGTGGCATTGTTGTAAAATTTTCATCGGATGTGTTTCCTTCTTTGTTCAATTTTAAAAGAAAAAAAAAAAGAACAAAAAAGTTACGATCATTTATCGAGTAGATAGTAAGAGATACAAAGAGCCATAGTGATAGAGGTACCTTATCTCCGATTTACGCTTGTAAATTTGGTTAAAAATGAGATCGTGCCAGAAATCGACCCATATGAAATCTGAAATCAAATATCTCTTTCGTATATTCCAGACAGTTTTGAAACTACTGTAGTTGTGATACTAAATTTAACATATTTTTCTTAATTAAATTGAAGTTATACTGACAGACATAAAACATTAAACTCGAAGAAAGGAAGAGAGTATTGATTTTATGGTAATAAGTAATAACACATGTAAGTGATGCGTAAAGAAGAGAGATTCCAAACCATAAAGAAGACACCAGTTGTAGCTATCGACAAAAACAAAAACAGATAAGCCAATACTGAAAACTTGTGGGTAAGAGTAGTTGTACAAAAAAAATTTGTTCAAACGTTGAAGCAATTTTTTGTCTGGTCTCTCGTCATGTCACCATATAGTTTCCATTTATGTCTTCAATGGCCAAAACTCATATAACCCTTGACGACATAAAAACCCCATGGCCTTGTCATGTAAATGCCAAAACAATATAATAATACAAACGATAAGCTTCTCACATGATTCTGAGTTTTCATCACTACCTTGAAGAAGCTAATTGTATCGTTTAGTTTGAATCTTCGAATGGAGGCAAACCCCATTCCTCTGGTTTGAAATCGAGTAGAGAGGTTAAGATTTGATCTGCAACATCTTGGGACTGAGAGATATCTAGTCTAGGATCCGGCACCATCACCACATTCCTGTAGAGAAGAATCAAGAAATTATAAACTTCTTTCTTTGGTGTAGATAAATCTGTATCCATAATTGTCCTGGTTTTTTTCTGAAACTAAACAGTTAAATGCTCATATGTTTGATTTACATGAGAGAATTTAGGAGAAAATCACTTACATTCTGGCGTTTTTAGCAGCAAGAACTCCAGATGGGGCATCTTCAAACACCAAACACTTTTGTGGATCCACAGGACCGTCCTAAGGAATCCAGTCGAAGAGGTAACATTAGTTTACAACTCATTTTATATACAACCAAATCATATATGTACTAGTACTGGAGAATCTTGGAGATTGTTGTTGGTTAGTTACCTTAAATCTCCTAGCTGCAGCAAGAAACCCGTCTGGCGCAGGCTTTCCTTGCTTCACCTCTGGATCATCACCGCGAACTATGTGATGCATCACTGAGAAAAGCTCTCTGTGTCTTTGAGTTTTTAGATCAAAATGGCGTGTGTGAGTACTGCCACCGTCCCACCGTACATTCAAAGGAAAGAAGAAGTCAGTTTCAGGATTGTAAACAAAAGAAACTTAAAATGAGAATGCACATTCTATGGTATATTTCGAGAAATGGATGTGCTGATGAAGAAAAGAGATACCCCGTAGCAATACAAATTGGAATATTCTTTGCATGGAGATGCTTGATAAGTCGGCTAGCCCCTGAAATAGTGCAAGAGAATTGGTTCATGGCGAGAAAAGTCGATATGAATATAAAGGCTTGGTGCTGTTATATATCAGCGGTTATTAACTCGTAGATTAAATTGTCAGATTCAAGCAAATAAGATCAATCGAGATGAACAAATACAAATGAAACTAAAAGCAGACACCGAGTTCTTTTCCCATGTATGATTATAATTTAGCGCAAAGGCAGTGCCTTTTTGCATCTACCCACATCGACATATCCAGACATATAATTTTGCTGTGAATCATATGCCTATGAGCAAACAACTGTGTTACAGAAAGCAGATTGTACCTGGCATTAGCTCACTAGTAGGGAAAAGATCTTGCAACATTGACTCCCTCTCGACAAGGAAATCCTCAGCTGAAAGAGATTCGCTGATCCCGCTCTCTTCAACAAAAATTCTGGCAGCTTCTATTGCTTTTCTACCCATCATCTTAGCCTTGAGAGACCAATCAAATGTTTTGTTGAATCTAACAAGTATGATTTCTTGGACCTCAGTGTAAAACTTCTCAGTGTCTGCAACAGAAACCAAATCGGCATGAGATGTAAAATTGATCATTAGTTGCAAAATTAACATCTAGTGAAGACAATGGGGGAAGGGAAGTTTAAATAATAAAAAGAAGAGAAGAGTTAAAACCTTAAGTTAGCTAAACTAAGACAACCACGACTGGTCTTCCTCCACCTCGAGTAGGTGAAAAGAAGTAATATCAGCTAGATTAACAGTTTTTTCATTGACACTGATACATCAATTTTCTGCTGTGTTCTATACCAAGAGGCCTTGATAAGCCAAATAAGCGGGAGAATTTGAAACACAAAACAAAAATCCTTGCATCCATTAACCTTAACTGTACAATTTTCAATCAGATATTCAGATTCAACCTAGTTCTAGCATCTAAACCTCTTTAATTGTTCCCGACCAAAGTACATATATTTAAAATCAACGTTGCATTCATAAAAAGAAGAAACTATCCAAACAATCAAATACGCATCATCATGATACAGAATTGAAACACCTAAGAACGTTCAGCACATTGAACAAAACGATCCAGTGGAAACTAAAAACTCACTCCTAATAAACTGAATTGTAATTTCTCATTAAGTTGTAAAATGACTGTACACTTGAGTTATATATACATTAGAGAATATAGTGTAATAAGCCTAAGCTAAAGGAGACTTTAAGCTAACAAAAACTATACACTATACATTAATACCTAACAACAGCAAGCTAAACAAAGATAATTTCAGTAGTACACGGTCTAATAGAGCAAATAATTGAAGCTCATAAGCACTGAAATTACCGAGAAGAAGACCGTCCATGTCGAATATGACATGAGTGATTGATCCTCTGTCGGCGACGGCAGCGGGAGTCGACATTAACGGTACGGTTCCGGTAGATCTCTTCTCGAAGCTGCGATTAGATATCTCTGCGGAAACCTCCAGCTATGGAAGAATTGAGAATCGATAAAGGTTTCTGCTTTTTTGGAGTGACGACGAATCAGATCCCGTTAAGGTAGTTTTACGCTGTAAAGTGTAAAGTGAAGGATCCTTCAACATGGGCCGTGTCTCGTAAATGGACCGGGTCACATAACAGAAGCTTTTTGCTAATAATGTAATTGCAAATCAGAAGTCAAGAGATGTATGTTTTAAACTTAAACATTGAGCCTAAAATGTTTAGTTTTATATACAACTTAAATGAAGATTTGTGTTAAGTAAGAAATGAAAATTTGTTGATGAACAAACAGTTTTTGTTAATCCAAAGGCCAACAGCCAATAGCCTTCGTCTTTAGATGATTCATTCAATGGTTGTTCTAACCTCAGCCTTAGCCTGAATGTGATTTGATGCTCTCGAACTGCCATCCCTCATTCCCCTAACATCGTCCCCATTGATTCTTCACTCCTCTCTGCCATTCAATGACCACAAGAAACAGAAATGAATAAGAGAGTTAAAGACATGAAGAGATCTTGTTTCAAGTACGAAAAGAGAGGTTTCTGTTTAACTCCATTTGAGTTACCAATAGCTTAAAGAAGACAACGAAGTATGTGATTTAGATGAATGAATACCTATGGTACTAGTTTAAGGTATGGATTACCTTTAAATTAAATTTTGTGATTAAAGTCATCTGCTGGTTATAATAACTCTAATGAGTTCATATGGATCTAGCGAGTAGTGAAGGTAAAACAAAAAATTATATCACCAGCAATTTACTCAAGAAAGGAAACATGTGATGATGTCAACCAAATGGGGATTTCGATGACGTTGAGGAAAGAAAATCAGAGAACAATGTGAGAAGCATGCAGACTATGCAGTAGACTAAGGAGGAAAAATGCTGCTTTCCATTGCCAATAATGATCAAGATCATCAAAATTCTGAGCCTTGAGTTAAATGTATAGGAATCTTACAGCAAGCAATAGCATGAGGATGAGTTCATAAAATGCTTATTCGAGGATACCAAAGACAAGAACAAAATAAATTTTCTATATCACACCTAAATAAGAGGAGAAATCTGAAAGAACCTGGCTTGCTGCAGCCCTTCTCCCAGATCCCCATCCCTTTTCAATCTACATAAATAATGCACAAAAGCTCCAAGAACTCGTGATGCTTCGAACAAAAATTATCCTACATAGCACCAGAGATTCACCTAAGCTTGAACAGCACAAATCCCCTCGCGTGTGATCATGAACTCGCAAGAAGTCCCAGGCAAATAAGGTGAAAACACAATATCAAATCGTCTCTGAGCTCTTCTGGACACAGAACTTGAACCATTCTCATCATTTTCGCTTTTCTCTTTGCAGATAGTATCATCACTTCGTGAAATAAAAAACCTAGAATTCACACAATTGGCCCAAGCCAAGCCTAAAGCAGGAACAACTCGTCTCCCAGAAGAATACAAATACCTCAAATTCCCAATCCTCAATCCACTTAACCCATCAGAAGTTTCAACCAAATCAGTAACCTGATTCGTAATCACAACAGCCAAATCAAACTTCTTAGCCAACTGCTTCAACTTCCCTGATATCTTGAAAAACAAAGAAGACCTCTTCCTTAGATCAGACGGAGTATTATCAAATTCCGATCTAAACAATGCCGCTACAGAATCAAGCACAATCAACTTCAAAGGAAACCTATTTTTCGAATTTCCAACAAACCCATCTATCCTAGGCATTATGTCGAACAGGTGGTCTACAGAATGAACATTTTGTACAAACACATGATCACAAGGATTATCATTGTGAATCGCATAAATACTAGGGTTAGATTGATGAAACGAGCCTGAGAGCTGATGAAGACGGCGAAACGGAAAAGGAAACTCGGAGTGGAGATAAAGAGCAGAGCCGTTGAGTCCGCCGTGTGAAATCGGAAGTTGAGCACAAAGCGAGAGTTGAAGACAGAGCTGTGTCTTTCCGCAGCCACTCTCCGCCACGATTTCCGTCAGAGAATCACAGGTAATTCCGCCACGAAGACATCCGTCGAGAATTTCACAGCCTGTGGTTAGCCTACGACTCGTCGGCGATCGTCGGAGGAGATTCTCCGGCTTCAGCATTTCACCGCCAAAAGCTATGAAAATTATAAGCGCCACAAAATTTAAAAAGAACAAAAAAGACCTAACCCCATAAACGACACCGTTTCATATAATTGGGCTATTTTCAAACCTTGACGCACAGCCCAATAAGGTAAGATACGAATAATGTAACAATGCGTTTTTAAATACCAAAACGTTAACGTTAAGCCCAATAAGGTTACACACGAATATTCGAATAATGTAGCAGCTAGCAAACGGTGTCGTTTCTTCTCAGTGCTTCACAACGACGAAGATCTCATTTCTCTTTCCCCTTTTCTTCTTCGGCGATTCTTCTCAGATCTGATCAATTTCTTAATCAGATGATATCTCTGAATGCTTAACCGAATCGAGGCTACATTGAAATCGAATAGTCTCGATCAGTAGAAGCTTCGAGATTTGATCTCGAATCGCGATCATGTCGTGCTTAGCCCTAGCTTTGCAACCAGCAAATGGATCCGACATTTTGCTCCAAACTAGAGAATGGTTTCCACCAGCAAGAGCCTTAATCGCTCTCTCATATTTCCGCCAAATGCGTCAAGCATTAGCTTCCTCGAAGCAGCAGCAACAGCAATCGAATTCGAAACAGAATCAAGCTTCTTCTTCTTCTTCGTCTTCCTCCGTTGCGGATCCCGACGATGCCACGGCGGCGGAATTTGTAGGTGATGATCCGCTTGCTGCTTCAAATGGACAGGTGATTGTTGGTGTTGAGAGCAAGTATCGAGTAGTTTATCGATTAGTGAACTCGATCTATATCCTTGGTGTTACCGTTGCGGATCATGATAATTCGATCAATGTATTTGAGTGTATTCATATTGTGAATCAAGCTGTTAGTGTTATTGTTACTGCTTGCCGTGGAGTTGAAGTGACTCCTGAGAAGCTTGGACGGAAGTATGCTGAGGTTTACATGGCGCTTGATATTGTTTTGCGTGGTGTTAGTAATATACGTCTTGCGGCGATGCTTGGTGCTATGCACGGAGATGGGATTGCGAAGATGGTACACTCGGCTTTGGATACTGAGAATAAGATCCGAGGAGCAGATAGTTGGATGTCGGTGGAATCGCATGCGGCAGAGCATCAAGCTTCTGTGCACGCATTCTCCAATGCAAGATTCGAATTGCCTCCAGAGACTTTGGCTGCTGGAGACGAATTAGCGGCGAGCTTGGCTCCAGTGGTGCAAGAATCAGAGCAATTGAAGGAAGAACCAGAGCCGGAGAACAAGGATCCTTTTGCGGCAAGTGAAACAATCAACAAGGAGAAGGAACTTGTGGGTGGATTCAAGAAGACTAAGGATCCGTCCTCAACGGATTTGACTTTGGCATTGGCTGGACTCGAGGTGACTACATTGCCTCCAGCTGAAGCAACACAGTCTACACATATCAATGTGGAAGGATTTGAAGGGCAATACGGTGGGATTGAGTTCAGCAACGAACAAGCTACGATTGGAGAAACTTTTGAATCGTTTAGTGATGCTTGGGGAGGTGGATTGGATCCTTCAGAGTTTATGGGACCAAAGAAGATTCCAAAGAAGGAAGGACTCGGTGGGCTTGAGCTGTTGCACACTAGTGATCCAAAGGCAGTAGAAGGGAAAGATGGAGGTAATCTCGATAACTTAGTTAAAAAGCCTGAGATGAAGGGTCCTGAAATGTATATCTCAGAGGAAATTAGAACCGAGTTTAGAGAATCCTTGCTTACTAGAGTAGGACTAATGGGTGTGATCTATCTGAAAACAATGCCACCCAAAGGCTCTGGTGAAGAGAAAGAAACCGAGTTCTCATTCCGTGTTGAGGGTACTAGTGCTGTTAAGAGATTCGCTATGCAGAGTTCTCGGATTAGTAGCTTAGGGAATGGTTTGTTTCACTTGAGAACAGCTCCATCAGAAGAACCAATCCCTATCTTGAAGTATAGCTTGCAACCTAAACTAACCCCATTGCCTCTTAGAGTCCGAATGGTGAAACGAATCAGCGGGACTTTACTCTCACTAATGATACAATACGTCTCAAACCCGGAACTACCTCAGCCTCTGAAAAACGTAGACTTTATTCTGAAACTCCCGGTTGATCCCACATTGCTTAAGGTTTCTCCTAAAGCAATACTAAACAGAACCGATCGAGAACTGAAATGGCAAATCCCGGAGATTCCTCTGAATGGAAGTCCCGGAAGACTAAGAGCGCGGATGCCTCTCGATTCAGAGAACGGCGAGGAAGAACCAGAAATCATATGCTATGTGAAATTCTCGGTTCAGGGAAATACTTCTTTGTCTGGTATTAGTCTACGTGCAGCGGCTGAGGGAAATACAGATTTCTATGAGGTAGATCACAGGTACGAAACCGGAGTCTATATGTGCAATTGATTTTAAGTTTCTCTCTAAATGAGTCATTGTTTATAAATTTCTTTAATGTTTTTGAGTTTGGCCTTTATCGGAAGTTAATCCTCTTTTTTTGTTTTGTGTCATGTAAGGTTTTGTGTACTTGTGCATTTTGACATCTCTTCATTGTTATGTTATCTGTTTTACGCAATTTGCTTTTCCATTTTATTATTGAAACAAGGAATACAATATAAAAGTTTGTCAAATATACTTCGCAAATGGGTAAAGTGGAAGGTTCTTTTTGGATTTGTTGAAATAGAAAAACTATTTTGTTATGTAAAAGATAAACACAAGCAGTTTTGAAATGTTGTTTCTTAAATATCATTACATCACAAACTTAATATCATTACATCACAAACTTAATATCATTACATCACAAACTTAAGATATGAATTATATGCGAGGTATAGATATTATTTTATTGATCAGAACATGAACTATAGTGTTTTGTACTACTGATACAGTGTTGTGTGCTAAGGCTGCTATGGTGTCATATGATGTTTGATCTAAAATAGGGAATGCAAAGACTGATTTTGTTAAGTAACAGTCACCACTATGGTTAGTATGATTTCCCTAGAACAAGGCTTCGTTAATGGGCCTTAATCCCATTAAGGATTTTCATTTACATTTCTTTTTTCTTTTTCTTTTTTTTCTGAATATGTAAAGCACATTTTGTATAGCTTTACAACACATCAGGTTTATTTTTAAAAGCTGGGATTAGTCCTGGGCAAAATATCCGAATCCGAAAATCCGATCCGAACCCGATCCAAAATATTCGAACCGAACCGAACCCGATAACCGAATAGGTACCCGAAATATAATTATATATACAAATATTAGTTATTTTTATATTTGATATAACCTAATTATCTAATATTATAATTAAAAATAAATAATATCAACTAAATTTAGATCTAAATAACTAAAATATTCAAAATATATGAAAATTGTTAGTTATATTTATCAAATTTTAATGAATTTTTTTCAAAATTAACCAAATTTTTAGAATTTTTTTTATATTTCGGATATCCGAACCCGAACCGAACCTGAACCCGACCCGATCCTATAAAAAAACCCGAACAGATTTTATATCTCTAAACCCGAATACCTGAAAACCCGAAAACCCGAACCCGATCGTGTACCCGAACGCCCAGGGCTAGCTGGGATTGATTCGACGGAATTCATAACAACTATGCATTTTCAGGTGAGTATATTAATAATTAAAAATTTACTAATCTCACACCATACCAGCCGAATTAAATCCATAGAACATGTCATTCTTAGGTCAATTATCCACTATGACATTTCTTTATATAAAATGATAATGTCATGTGGGTATATATTAAGCACCAATTACAATCCGTTTACAAAAATAAAATATCAATAATAATTTACATATTTGTGTCTTATTGTAGAGTGACATGTCTAGTGGCCAAGTTTATTACAATAAAATTAGTTGATTAATAACAGAATTTATTTTAAACAACTTAAAAGTAAGCAGAAGCTGTGGGATCCTAAACACAAACCTCTAAAAGAGATGATGAAAAAGAGATTCTGAGCAACTTGGTCTTGGCCTACCAGATCGTCAACTTTAAGTCTTGAACACTTAAGAGTTTATTAATTAAACATATAATTCGAGTGTTCATTGACATAGTATAAAACAAGGAATGCATAATATTATAATGGAAGGATGATTCTAAACCCCATACCTAATATATGACAGCTCTATTCTCACTAAACTAAAGTAATTATAATAATCATCACAATATTAATAAATGGCACATTCATGCTATACACGAAGGTCAGTACGAGCAAGGTCTTAAAACATTTTAGTATTCAATATCGTCTTGATCCGAGAATCATGTGTTTCAAGTAGTCAAATCATCCATAGTTTTATCCGTTTTGATAGATATGATAAAACAATAGTAGCCATTGAATTATTAGTATTTTAGTAATTGAGATTTTAAGTGTTTGGAAATTTAAACTCTTAAGACTGGATAACTTATGTACTAAAATGTTTAGAAGTTTGAATATTAAGATTTCAAATATCTTAGACTTGACTTCCAAAAATGGTTTGAACAGATTAATTCAGAGACCATAGTATTTACCTTATTTCTATACTTCAAATACCTTAATCTTAGATCATAGTTCAAGTTTTCTTACTGTGATTTCAATAATGGTTAGTTATTGTAGACATTTTAGTGAAAGAAAATATCCGATTTTTACATGTTTTGGAGATAGTTTAGGCTTGAGACTGGATCTCTCAATTATATAAAAAAATCTGGATGATGTAATGTAAGTATGTAACAAAGATAAACATATCAATATTCATTATCGAAACCCAAAACCTCAAAATATCATATGATAATCGAACTGTGTATGATTGTAACAACATATAATAACGGGTATAAAACGAACAATTGGTATATGTGTCATTGTATAGACTATATAGGCAAAATGCATACTTTGAATAGTATGCAATTATTGACTGGGAAAAAACTAATAAAATATTTGAATGCTATTGACTAGTGCACGGTTATAATTTGACAAACATTTGGTCCAATATTATTTTATAAATTATTTACATATGCATTTCCCACTCCCCACATACAAAATCTTCATCAACCACTTGCCTTTTAAACCACCTTTCTAACCTTTCATCTCTCTTCTTTTTACTTCAAACTTTTCTCATTGTTGATCTTTCGCTTTTGACTCTCATGTTTCATGTCTCATGTTTCATCTACTTCATCAAATAAATAAAAACTTAACCCCATCAAAAGTGAAGAAAGTTCATAACTTATCATCATTTTTTTCTACATTATAAAACTTTAAAAAACAACAACAACAAAAACACATTTTAATCCTCTCTAGTCTTACAAATGTTATCCTCAAGCTCAATTTCTTCTTCATCATGATCCTCATCTTCATTTTGACTATCAATAGCCCTCTTCTCTTGTTCCTCCATAACTTCCAATTCCGTCAAATTTCCACTTCCACCCCTCAATTTCCCATCTTTCACATTTCTCTCCCCTCTACTCTTCAATTCCTCCAACAACTCCCTAATCGCCTTCTCCTTATCCCTCCTATTCTTAATCAAAGCCTCACTTACATCAGCAGGCGTCATCTCAGCCCTCTCCACAACTCTCTCCATCTCCTTCAAAACGTCGTCGTTTATATCTTCCTCCTCATACCCCAAATAATTCCTCAACAAAATCTTCAACGATGGGAAGTTACAAAAACTCATGTAAATATGCATATCCATTCTCCCACTTCTAAGCAATGCAGGATCAAGCTTCTCTATATGATTAGTCGTGAACACAAAGATCCTCTCACTCCCACAACAAGACCAAAGCCCATCTGTAAAATTCAACAAACCCGACAACGTTATTGTATTCCCATTACCACCTTCTTCTCCTGACCCACCCGAACCCGACCCGTTTCTTGTCTCCGCATCGTAATAGCTCCGTTGCGACGCCACATTATTCTTCTTCCGGTTCGTCAAATTGATCGAACAATCAATATCTTCAATCACAATGATCGACTTAGAACTCGTTTTCATCAACAACTTCCTCAACTCCGAGTTACTATGAACCTCAGTGAGCTCAAGATCATAAATGTCGTAACCGAGATAATTCGCCATAGCTGCGATCATACTCGACTTACCAGTACCCGGTGGCCCGTAAAGCAAGTAACCTCTTTTCCAAGCCCGACCCGTCTTCTGATAAAAGACTTGACCTTCTGCAAAATCCTTAAGATCATCCATGATCTGTTGCTTCTTGATCGGATCCATAGCTAAAGTTTCGAAAGTACTTGGATGCTTAAATGGAACAGATTCCCATGGATGACCTCTTGAATCAAGAGACCCACCTCGTGAATTTGTATAAAGCAACCGATCTTGATTTTTCCGACGAATCTCATTAGCTCTCTCCATGATGTAATCAAGATAAGAATTGAGGATTAAAGTTTTGTCCTTTTTCTTGATTCGTAGAGTGAATCCACGTTTCTCTTCAGGTAACGGTCTCCAAGCAAAAGTCTGAGTTTGACGTTGAGTAACGACGTGTTCCCAGAGAACTATAACGCCGTTAAAGGTGTCGACGATGGAGTCGTTGTTGGAGAGACCGAAAGTGATTGAGGAAGAGTTAACGGCGCGGGTGAGGCTTAAACGGTTTCCGGCGATTGAAACGGAGGAGCTTAAGTAAAGCTGAACGGCGTTGTAGAGTTCGTTGGTGTTGACGCCGTCAATCTCTGTTATGTCGAAGTAACAGTAAGTAGAGAAGAGGTGGAAGACTCTGTTGAAGAATTTGAGGAAAGCGAAACGAAGCTCCGGTGGGAATATTGATTGCATTAAGCTTTGACAAAAAGCTAAAACTCCGAGAAGTGAAGCTAATGATGTCCAATACTCTTTCATTTTTTGCTTTGAGAGCAAAACAGAGAGAAAAAGGCTTAAAAACAGAGGGTTTTGGATAAAGGTGTGAACTTTACGGTTGAATCAAGGTGAGAGAAGAGAAGAGAATTGTGGTGAAAGCTTTGAGAGATCAAGAAGAGAGAGGAGATAGGTTTGTCTTAATTTATAAACGAGAGGGTTTCTTGTTTGACAAATTTTCTCGAGAAAAGAAAATGTGAAAAGCTATAAAAAAGATAGCCTGGTGATGTTGAAAGAGGCAAGAGAGGGGAATAGGTGGGGACATTAAAAGAGAACAAGTGTAAAAATAAGAAAAAAAGAGTATATGCAAAATTTGGGATTTGGAGTTATTTATATCTTTGAATATGAAAATGTTGAATTTTTAAGGCTATTAGTATTTATGGAGTTGCTGGATTTGAGTGATTTACAGTCAATATAGTTTTGGGATTTTCTTTTTTGTTTTATTTCTTTACCTAAATAATGGATTCAATGTCTAGACTTTTCCTTTGGCTTTTTCAAGTAACGTCTTTAGACTTTTTTAGATAAATAACAAAACTTATAACGGATTTTCTAGAGTGTCAAAATTGTCATCTTTCAAAAAATTAATTATGAGATACTCCTATGAAAGTATCTCACGTTATCATTAAAAGTCTATGTATGAGATCGATTTATGTACAGTAACCTTTTTGTTTTAGGTTCAGTGCATGTAAATAGGATAAAATATATCATAAATTATGATTTGCATTTAACAAAAAAATAAAAATATTATTTCCAGGAGGTGTGATAGTGTATAAAAAGATAAAGAAGTGATGTGATGATGTGATAGTTCACAAAAGTGAATAGGGTTAAAAAGATTTTGGAGTTGTTGCAGAGTAAAAGTCACAGACAAGTACAGGCGTACAGCTAAGTAAATGCCTTGTGACAAAATCTAACACAAAGAAATTGGTATTTGTTTGTGATTGTAAATATTATACTTGTGTGGGATAAGATTATTAAAAAAGTTAACAGTTTTTCTTTAGGTATGTTCACGTTGAGTTCCCTTGAACTATATGATTGGTTTGTGAAATCAACAAAAATAAAAAGCTAGACGAATGTGCATTAGAACAAACAAATGTAGTTTAAACACAGAACAAAACAAGTTTTGAATCAATAAAAAAAGCAAACATTTCATGTGCGGCAGTTCAAAAATAATGCAGATAATTTGTAATAGAAATTTTTTTAAAGACATGACAGTTTGACAGATACCCTGAGAACATTGTATGGGTTAAACTAATTATATAACATTTGTCATTTGTAGATAATTCATTGGCACAAACAACTATTTTTTTACAAGATTACTTCCAGTTTGATATCTGGGACCCAAAATATCGAATTTAAGTACGCCAAATATATATCACAGTATCGTCACATAATCAAAATAAAAGTGACACTGGGAAACATGACTAAAGAGTAGATTACCAGGCATAAAAATTCATATGCATAGCACCAAGAATCACCTAAACTATTTGATTGCTAGTATTTTAATATGTGCAACTAATGTTGTTTTGTCATTTCTTACACAAATGAAAAACATACTATTAAAGATAATTTTTGTCTGGATGGGCCGGCCCAGCCCGGCCCGTATAAACAGTAGTGACTATTTCTTTTGAGTATATATATACATATAAACTACAACCTTGTCTTCTGCGTTCATCATTCTTAGAAAACAAAGTCAACCTTTCAAATGATATATATAAATTGCATGTCCATGAAGTCTAGCTACTTCAATAATTTATAGTCACTATGCAAGCAAAACTTTGTAATCTTGTAAATAAACTTCAGGTAGAATAGCAGAGAAATCAAAATCACCCGAGAAAAACCTAGAATCGTAGGATTCGGTGAGAATCAAGAACATTTGAGTTGCAATTGAATGCTGTTGAAAAAATCAAAGAGAGAAAGTGACAAACTCTCGAATGCAACACAATCAAATCAAAATTTGTTAAAATATCTTACATTGTAGATGGAGATGGGGATGTTTCAAAATAAATTACATGAGAGAATTAACTCAAATTTTATATACTAGTATGATTGATCCATCCTTGTCTCCATCTCCAATGTGAAATTTTCTTCTCAGAATTGATTGTTTTGGAGAAAAAAGAACACCAAAGTTAACGGCTACACAGTACAAACCCCCTATGACAAGCGATGAGACGGGAATCTCGGTCACAGCTCTATGTTCTAATGACAAAATTGGAACTGCCCATTTTTTATACTAATGGATTGATTCTTGCTAGCTCAAGGACGAGGACGGTATCGTTTCATGTATCTGCTAAGCCTATGCAGATCGGTCAAATCAAATGAAACAAAAAAACAAGTTCCATCTAAAAAAAATGGGGTCTTGCTCACTCCCTTTTCTTTCACATCACAATGAAAAATCAAATATTTATGCAAAAGTTATTTAATAACCCTACAAACCTTTCGTTTGGGGGTGACTTTTTTACCACTTGGTGAAAAATTGAATTGTTTAATTTGTGTTCCAAACTGATAAGAGCTCTTTCTTGTTTTTATGGTTTGAGGGCGAGGGCGAGACCAAACCTCGGTGAAGAGGTCACAGCCTTTGAGTCATACTCGGCTGAGAAAGTGATGTGCGACTTCGGTCTCCATTCTCTCTGGACCACCATCCCTGCTTTCCCACTGTTAGAGAATCGGGTCTTAACAACTGTGAATGGATCAAGAGAGTGAGAGCTTCCGATGGTGAAGCTGTTGTTATCATTAGAGAAGCGACGGATCAGTTCTGCACCGACGGATGTGGTTTGGTTCATCATGTGGACGTAAGTAGCTCTCAGACTCTCACCTTTATCCTCCCTACAATATTTAACAGTTCCATTAAGCTCAAACCGAAAGCAGATTGAAGAATGGAGCATCGTGTTGTTTCTTACAGTATGAGTGCAGCAGAGAAGTCTGGCTGGTTGAAACTGATCCCTGCATTGTACTTGGTAAGTGTCGAGGAAGATGTGTCGAAACTGACTTCACCACCGAGGCAGACAGCCTGGCTTCCGATAGTTGCTGATAGATCTAGCAGAGGAGTTGGGTTGAGGCCAATGCTGGAATTGAGCGTAGCATGAGGATGAACATATTGCACATCCAGCTGAAAATATAGCAAGGAAACAGGTCAGGAGCTGACATTTCCATAAGACTCAGACTGTTATAGTTCCTCATATGGGGGTAAGGGCACTGACCTTGCCAGACTTGTGATCAGGTATTTTGAAGCTGATAACAGCTTTAGCAGATGGCATGAGATTTTTGACAGTTACTTTCGTCGACACCTGCATAAGAAATATGTTCAGTAATATGGTTTAGGACTGCAAAAGCATGCATCACTAGATATATTTGCTTACACTAGAGTGGCTGTCGATTTTCAGATCAACAATGGTGTTTTGACCTTTATACAGTGTGCTTATGTCGCCAAAAAAGAAATCATCCTTCTTCAAACCCGTGGCCACAAATTCCTGTTGGAAAGCAAATTTTTCGTTATGCAGTTTAAGCACATTTGTTTGAAGGGGAAGTGAGCCAAGCAACCGTACTTAGATGACACCAGAATCACAACAAATTTTCTCCAACTTAGGATACATCAAGCCATGTTTGGAAACCAAAGTATGTACATTAACTGGATACACTAGCTATCAACGATCATGCTTATACAAAATACTGCAACCATTTTGGATTCAAAAAGCATGTAATACCAGTATTCATAAGCACTTCCATGTTATGTTGAGCACAGTCTATACACTGGCATGATAATCGCCAGCGGTTCATATTTATGTTTTCTATTACTCCATTCAAGTAAAAGGATCCAAGTGATATCCTACTTACCGTTCCAGTAGCACTCAGCATTGTTAGAGTAAACTTGTGGTCGAAAATGTAATCCTTGTTCAGGAGATCTGCAGGTTTTCAAAATAGTCAATAAATGGGAACCGCAAACACAGATAGTAACACCAAAGCAAAGTCTTAGATTTTGCTAAGTTACCTTTGGCTTTCTTGCCAATATCCACAAATGGAGCTGGACTGCTTCCCATCTTCAGATGTAGAAAATAAGTCTGCCGCACAGAATTAGATACACGTTAATATCGAAGGCAAATCACCAGTATCCAAAGATTAACCAAAATTATGTGCCAAGTTCCAAAAATGCTCTGGATTAATCAACCAATTAGATGATTAAAGTTGTGTTGGAATCAATCAAAATCTTCAAAATGCCTACAATTACAGTTCTCTTTCATAGCATTTTCCACAAATCCAGAGCCTCTATAACTACTGAACGCAACTCTATTATTGCCACAAAACTCTCATCATACTCTAAACTGATTGAAAACAATTTCGACATCCAAACAGGTACCAAAACTATTTTAAGGAATCGAAGCAAACACAGCAAAAACAAAAGGCGAGAAACAGATCGAGAGAACCAAATCGATCAAAAGCCAATTCACGCAATCACACTAATTAAAAAAAACTAGTCCGCACAATTGAATCAGCAATTTAAGCTCGCTCTACACAAGCTCTCCTCCACCGGTAGAAGAATCAAAACTAAACGAAAGCAAGAGATGAAGATTCCTTACGAAAATGGAAGATCGACGAATAGAAACGTCACTGTTAAGAATCAAACGAAGTCTCGTTGGATAAACCCTAGAAACTGCTTCCGTCGCCTACGATGAAGGAATCAGGCGACGGCGGCTGAAGAAGAAGAAGAAGAAGAAGGAAGACAGTAAACAGTATTTAGCAGTAAAATTAAAAAAAGGCCTCGAGAAACTCAAAGGTGAAGGAGTGAGGAGAGGCCAACGCTCTTTGATGAGTAATGATAATGTCACTTGACGTTGAGGTTCGTTAGGTCACGAGTTCGCACGCTTTTCCTTTTTCTGGTAAAAGGCCTTTTGAATAATTCGTCTGTGATATAACTTCTGTCACAGTCAAAGCTGTATCCAGTTCGTGAGGCCCATTCATGCCCAAGCCGCCTTCGCTCCAGCTGTGAAAAATGACTATTATACCCCTGATACTGGGTAAAATGGATTTTTCCTTAATTTTAGTAAAAGCAATAATTAAATAAGTTTTGAGTAGAAGGGTTAAAAAAAATCATTTTTGAGTTGAGCATCATAAATGGGAAAATAATCAAGTTTACTTAATGAGTTAATGTAATATAAGTATGTAAACTACTATAGAAGATGGAGGTCAAAAAAAGAAGAAAAATGTGATGTAAGTATGTAATAACTACAGAAGATGGACGACCAAAAAAGAATAACCAAAAATTGTAGACTTAAAACGTTGCTTTGTGGGCTACTATAAGAAAGCCCACAAGTATTCTATTGAACATGTTTGAACAATAATCCTTAATTAGTTTACTACACATCCCTTCAAAAAAAAAAAAAAATTCGATTATTAAAGAGCATTAACTATCACAAAACAAATTGAAAAAAAAAAATAACGATGTAAGTATAGAATATAAGAATCTGATAAAAAGAAACTAAAAGACTATCTACGGTATGTGGTATAATTTGGAAGGCTTGAGATTGCTAGTAACATTGAAATAGTTCAATGTCCGTATCCACTTCTCTTGGTTCTTCAACAAATGAACCGCGATAGTGTCTGGCCAAAGCTCATGTGTGCAACGAGTCGGTGGCTCGGGGAAATTATACATCGACCACTTTGCGTTAAACCTGTTTTTTCCTCGTCTTCCTTCTCGGATCCAATCACCAAACACTTTGTCTTCAGGACCTTCTAGATGTTTTTTGGGAATTTCCGAGTCTTTGAGCCAAACCGCAATGTCCCATGACACTAAGTAACCCATTCCTGACATGTAATGGACGAATGGGTCCATGCTTGGACATGGGATGACGTAACCGTAATATAGATCTTCTCGAGGTAGTGGTCTTAAAGATGCGACTAAACTTTCTAGTCTTATGTATGTGTCGTCGTCGGCTTTCATTATGTAATGGTATGGTGGGTTTGGTGAATCGGTTTCGTTGAATAGGTCTGGTAAGCTTGAGAAATATGTGTAGGTCTTGCCTGTAGGTATTTGGAAAAAAAAACGAATTAGTTGAAAATGTTACAATCAATAGTCATACTCATAGGGATGAGCATAAAAACCATATATATAAATCAAAACCAAATCAAAGCGGACAAACCCAAACAAAACGATTTAAGAAAATCGATTTAGCATTGAGTATTCGATTTTCGTTGAAGCATCCTACTAACTTTGGGGAGAAACAAGCTCTTTAACAAAAAAAAAAATTCTCAAATCTACACATGTTTGCACATAATCAAACCTAACAATTTCCAAGTTTCTTTACGATTATGCCAAATCAAAACCAAGCCTGTATATTACCAAACCAAAAGAAGAATGATTTGGATTCAAAATCAAAACTGAACCGAATTTGACTAAAAACCAAGATAAACCATTACCTTTGTTCATATTCTCGTTGCAATTGAGTATGATAATGTCATCATAGCGCATAATCTCCAAAGCCACAAGCACTTTCTGGTCTTCTTTAGTCAAATTACAAAACACAAACTTCACATCAATCTTAACACCGTCGGGAACATCCTGTGTCCCGTAGATCATCCGGAGAAAATGCCGACGTGGGTACTGATCAGGAAGTGTAAGAATTCCGATAAGAATCCTAATCTCATCACCATCTGAAGAAGACAACAACGGAGTCTCCGATGAACCGTTGTTCATCGGAACATTTGACAAAGCACATCGTCCAAAACTCAATAAGCTATCGAATCTGATCTCATTAATGAAAGCTAATACACAAAGAGCTATGATGAAGAAGAAAGAAGGGATTATGAATTTTCTGCCTTCTGATCTCGGAGAATACTTCATCTTCCTTCTTCAATGGAGCTTTGAGATGTTGAGAAACAGAGGAAGTAAGAAATTAAATAAAAAACGAAACTTTTTTTACCTTAAATGAAACGCATTTGGTTATCTTTTGATATTTTTTTTGGTGTTTTGGGAATCAAAAAAAGAGCTTTAGAGAAGCTTAAGGAACGTGAGGTTCAAAGTAGAGTTTGTAAACGAAGCAAGTGCAGTGCTTCAGTTTTTCACGCCATTTATCATGCTATTGTCTATTTCTTTATACAGTAGATAAGTACTTTTTTTTAGATCTTTTAGAAAGATCACTTGAGAAATAACGAATTTTTTTGTATAGTTATATTTGATAATTACAAATAGTTTTCATTTTAAAACTAATTAATGCGTAGAGATTTTGATTTGATAATGATAAAGGCTAACAGCTTCTTTTTAAATAAAATTTGGTCAATTAGATTATATGATTTCTACCAAGAATTTGAGTTGAATGATTCACTATTTGTAATCTCTTAACAAGTATAAGTCAATTTAGTTCAACTCGAAAAAAGTATTGTACTATATGGGATATTTAGTTGGAAGCAAAAAGTGGTGGATCTAAGCCTAATGTCTGGCCAGAAATGGATGTTAGTACAAAAGAAAATGTTTCTTTAATTTTAAAAATATAGATATAGCTTGCAAAATTGAAAGTAGGAAGATTGGAGTCAAAATTTAAATTTGGTAAAATAAAATTAAGAACGTGTTGGGCTTCGAGTTTCGTGACCCGCAACAGTTTCATCTTGCCACTTCTTCTCTAAAGTTAATTAAGGCGTTGACTTCTCTGAGATCTTACTACACGCTTCACCTTTTTTGAGTTTTTTTCTCTCTACTTGCTTAGATTTAATCATTACCTTCATATTATTTCACATTTGTCTATTGTGCTTTACGATTTGAGAATATTATTCATAATAACATTTGATCTAAATGCAAAGTGTTTAGGAATTTGTTTTAGAAAAGATAAAAGTGTTCTTGGAATTTTTTTCTAAAATTGACTTAATTTTGAAAGTCAAAACGAGAAAAAGGTAACCTAAATTGGAACTTTTGTGGGCCTAAAAGGGTAGGTCACCATAGAGCCATTAGGCCATAAAGTCCAATATCCAAATTCAGCCCAATTAGGTCATATTCCATTGGAAGAATGTAAGCCAAAATGGACCACACAACTCAGTTGGAAATTATGAAGATTAAAACAACAAGATACGTTTGCCCAAAAAAAAAAAAAACAACAAGATACGATGATCGCAAGAAACTTTAGTCTCCAAATGATTGTGGTACAGAAAATATGATCCGTGTATCGGATACGTAAGTAATGAATGAAATTTGAAAACGTCTTGGTACCATGTGTGGTCAGTTATTGGAAAAAAATGTCATCGCTTTAATAAGTGATGATAGTTGAACCGATTATACGAAAGTTTAAAACGTCGACACATATCCGAATTCGAAATTTGAAAACTAGATGGACAACTTGTTGTGTTTAATTTTCTAATGAATAATCAAAATTATTAAAATAAAAGCTTTGGCAAGCAATAAAACCTTTCAAGTTTCAACACTCTCCAATCGATAATATCATTACATCATCACATTTTTCTCTCATGAGCTCATTACATTAGAAAATTATAAAATGTAAATGAACAAATGTGACTCACTATTCACTAATGACAATGGATAAGCCTACAAAAAAATAGCAGGCCCCATCATCAACTAAGACCCAATGAAATTGATAGGATCTTATTATTACAACAAATGAACGAAGGAATTAAAAAAAAAAACAAAAAAAAACAAAACTAAGGCGACCTGTAGTTGAAACTCTGATTATTACCCAGACAATATCTAAGTTCCAAAGAGATTTGTCTCTCAATCTTAAGTTGCTTGTAGAAATTAGCTATGAACATCTCAGCTTTGGTGTCTATGTCTTCATCTGAAGATGGATCATAACTCCCGGTTCTATACAACGCTCTCCTTGAAGAACCGGTTGAGTCCGGTTCATTCTCTGTAAAAGCCGCTGTTAAACCGGGTCTATCGTTGAAACTTAACCGAAGAGACTTGGAAGAAGAGGAAGAACCAAGCATTGGTACGAGACCCCAAAGGCTGTTTATCTTGAAACTTAACATGAATTTCACTTTATTCACGGCTTGCCTCAACCGGTTTAGTAGCGAACCGTCTTTGCTCTTTGCCATGTCGCAATACAATACCTTTTGTTTTTTCTTGTTGAATAAATTGGTATCGATGGAACTGTTTTTTTGTGCGTTCGTATGGATTTTTTTTTTGTGTGTGGATTTTTTTGTGTGTGATTTTGAGAATTGAAAAAGTATGGGTCTTATATAGACACGAATAATGTCGGCTGCAGCCTTGTGTTCTACGCAGTTTTTCAAAGAAAACTGTATAACACATAGTTTTTAATTATTATAATGTATAGGTAACATAGGAATAGGAAACTGATTGGAAGTTTACGTAGCAATATTGAGGCGTATCAATATGGTATAGCGAGTGAGACTTTAAAAGTCGTTTGTTTTATTCTCCTAGATTTTCTAAAAGAGAAGTGGGGTGCAAGTATATGCACAAGATTGTATATATATTGGAGTTTATTATAGGGTCTTATGGTTACTGGTTACAAGCAATATAATTAAGCTCTTAAGTTATATTCGAACTCAAGCTAAATTGAGAATGACATATGCATTTGACATTTTAGCATCGGATCTATTAACTCATTTACTCATGTGTTTCTGAACTGATCCAACGTCCAGAAATTAGACGCCTCTAGTTTACATTTTTTTTGTATTGAACAAATGTTATTTAATTAATAGAAAATAACTTAAATAGGAAGGGAAAAAAAATAACCAAGAAAAGAATGAGTCAGTAGTCAACGTTGCGGGCGAAGACTTACTTATATGTTTTCTTAATCGCGTTATTAGTTTCCCTTAGTTTTATCGGATTTCTTCTATGACACGGATGATAAGAAAACGACTGTTCTCTTTTTTTTGGTCAACGGATTGTTCTACTTATGTTTTATTTATTAATGGGATACATTAAGAAAATAACTGGGATTTATCAAATATAATTATATAATCAATATTGATAAATCGTTTTTGAACTTGTTAAGAAAGAAGGAAAGAATAAATGGGATTCATCATTCATCAAATATAATCATTTTTTCTTGTACACCACCTTGATGACAATTATATGGAAAAAGAAAATAAATTTGTGAGCTTCATTGTATCTTAATTTGGTTATTATTTTTATTTTTTTTGGTAGGAATAATTTGGTTATTATTTATTCAAATTAATATTTTTAATATTTTGATTAAATTTTACCTGATCATATAATAAATTTTAGGTCGATAACAATATTTATTAAACAAAGACTAAAACTAAGCATGAACCAGAGACAGTGAGATTAGAAATAAGAAGGCAATAGATCGTGAGCCGTTACTACAAAGCCCATTCCCATTAATAAAGCCCGTCCTTAAGTTCCCAATTCCTTAACAATGTGACGTTTATGGGTTAAAAAAATGATGTATAAAAGTATTTTTAAAAAGTTGAAGGAAAATAGCAATCGACTAAAGTTAATTGTTTCTGTTTTGCCGGATACGGACTTATATTTAGTACATTTACAATTTGTGACATTATCACATACAGTATATTGTTAATGACTGATCCAAAATACTAAAAGGCTAAAGATTATAACATCTCGTAACAAAAAAAAAAAAACAGTAAAGCGTGGAAAAATTGACAAGACATCAGTTTCATGTTCACGCTTGGAACTTCCAATTGTCAACTTTGCTTCACTCTTTTGTCTGCCACCTTTTTCTTTGAATTCGATTTGTTTTTTTTTTTCTGTTCTGTATAGCAATTTTAATTGAAATGTATAACAGTTCATATTCATTTTGATTTTGTTCTCTTCTTCTTTTTTTCTGGTTAAGTCCTCTTCTTTTTATCTCCTTAATTTCGTTGACAATTCCAGCTAATCACCTATTCAATTAAGTAAACTAATAATCTTATCATATACTACAACTTTTGCCCCAAAAAAAAAAAAACAGGAAAACTATACACTTTCTATATGTGTATTAACGTGAACTGAATTTCATGGCCACTTGGTTCCTTTGATACTTGTATACATTACTTGCAATGACGACTAATACTAAAACTACAAATGACTCTCTGAAATTTAATTACAGCTCAAATTATTGCTGAATGAGAGGTTAGGAAACGTAGCCAAACGGTCCAAAACCATTATGATACAGCATTGTTTCATAGCCAAACATTTCATATCACTAATCTGTCGCTATTTTCGATTGTTTAAGGATGTG
This sequence comes from Erysimum cheiri, assembly GCA_900406345.1. NCBI lineage: Eukaryota > Viridiplantae > Streptophyta > Magnoliopsida > Brassicales > Brassicaceae > Erysimum > Erysimum cheiri. Next base: position 2,493 of record OVAQ01000287.1, on the reverse strand, counting down.
TTAACTCTTGGTGGATAGAAATACAAGCTTTAAATATAGGACAAGACGCTAAAAGAAAGTGACGTGGAGATTCGGATAAGAACACAGTAAAATGATGAACTGAGATTGCATTACGCATAGTATCCTCCTCTCCTTTTAAGAATATATATCACACGAGTTTTTTGTTGTTTATAGATTTATCCACCAACAAGTAAAGTTTATAACGATTGAAGCTTGTACAGTGACTTGCACCATAAGATACAGTTGGTTTTTCTTAAGTGAGTGTTGCTTTAGGTTGGTCGATTGCAAATTTCTTCGACTCTCTCGATTAAATCTCTTAGTTGAGATTCTGGGTCATGGACCTACCAATATCGATACAGGAAATGTTAATTGGCATATATAATCAGAGTTTTGAAATGCGGTTTTACATGTTTATCTATCAACATTTCTCATATTTTTATGGTTTTACATGTTTTAAACAACTGATTCATTGTATAACTTTATGAGTACATACGAAACATAATTCTCAGCTCATCATTTTGCCCAAAAAAAAAAAAAAAAAAAAAAATCTTAGTTCATCTATTAGAAAAACCACGTTCTTAGCATTCAAAATATCATGAAAAAAATATCAATTGATGCTAGTATTTTCAATATAAAAGTACTTTTACCATCCCAAAAAAATTATTATTCAGGAAGAATTCACTATTATTGTCAATCTGGTCTAGAAGGCGGTTGGACACGAGTTGCCTCATCAATTACCAATTGGACAGAAAGATGGAAAAAAGAGTTTTTTTTTTTTTTTTTTCTTTTTTATGAAGGGTTTATAACTTTATAATTAAAATGCATAGAAAAGTATTATAAAGATATGATTTTTAGATTTTGCACAAAAAAAAAAGATATGATTTTTAGATTATGTAGTTTTTGAAAGCAGAAGGATAGGTGTCATACAATGAAGTATACTCTAAAGAGAAAAAAAAAATAGAGCTGGAACAAAGAGTTAAAACATATAATTCAAATAGTTGGTTTAAAGAAATGGTTAGAAACTTATATGTAACAGTTTTGAACCGTTTTAAAGACATATGGTATACAAGTAAAGCATTTTTTTTTATTTTTTTTTTTGTGTCGGAAATTGTATACAAGTAAAGTATGATCCATTTTAGCTAACAGAAAGTTAGATTTTTCGAAAAGAAAATTAGTCTTTTCATTTATTTTTACTTACTAGATATTTTTATTAAAAAAATCAACTACCAGGTTCAACCAAACCTCCTTATTTCTTGCCATTGTATTTACCGCATCTAACCGCTTTATGTTTACCACTCAAACCGACATGCTTTCACATGCATAAAATTATTAAAATAGTACTATAACCAATTTTTGAACATATTTGCAAACATTATATTTTCTAATTTTCCTGTAGTTTATATTATCTTAAGAAACTTAAATAATGTAGACTAACTCCTCCCCTATAATAAATATATATGCCCTTGTACATTTATTTTTTAGAATGTTCAATATATTTTTCGCATCACCAATACATATCATCTATTAATTATTATTATTTTGGTCAAACATATTAATTATTATGAATTTCTATGTAGTGTATAAATATATACAATGTTTTAATGTTTTCTTTTCGCATATTGCGAATTTTAAAGATATGTAGCTAAAAATCAATATGTACTACGAATGTATTAATGTTATTCAGTTCACTATAAATATTCAAGTATTCATCATACTATTACTATATCCTATCATTGACGAACACAAACCATGTGTAGGAATTGAATATGAGGTAACAAATATTGGATTTGATATGAAACTAAGATTTATTAAAAGTGGGACAAAGAAAAACATGTTCACAACCATTCCCGTCTAAGTTCTTTCAATGGATATATACATACTAGTAATCATAAATATACAAATCACAGACCAAATATTTGTTACAAGGTACAAAGACTATATGCTTTGACTGAGCATAATAATATTATAAATAAATATATATATATCGAATTAATATTTACGCCCATTTTCCCCCTAAATCTTAATTTAGAATCTCAGAATCTGTATAGAACTAATCAAGAAAATTAACATGAACATAACAAATCATGTGAAACAAATCTTGTTGTGTTGTGTCTGTAATAAAGAGACAAAATGCTCAGCGCAAACCTAGCCGACTGTTTAGATTATAATCCCACAATCATGGTCTAATCTTGTTCTAATCATTCTCTTTTCTTCTATTAAAAATAAAAAAAATGAATTATAAATTTATTAATTTTATGATCAGATCTGATCCTCTGATACTTTTTTTTTTTACTTTAGTTNTTTTTTTTTTTTTTTTTTTTTTTTTTTTTTTTTTTTTTTGGCTTCTATCTATATGTAAGTGGACATAATGGGAGGGTAATGTGTTTCTACCATAATCGAGGTTGCGGATTATCTAGGACAAGTCGGCAGGCGCGTACGCTCCACGCGGGGACGAAAATTCTCTCATCTCCTCCGTCTAGGGTTTCCTTCGTT
>OVAQ01000286.1:0-38470 GCA_900406345.1 Erysimum cheiri | reverse complement strand
AGCAACACGAACAAAACCCTAAATATCTTCGAAGACGAAACGAAACAGACTCACTAAAACCGCTAAAAAGCTAATAGATCAGAAATTTCAGAGATCAACGAAACACACAAATCTATCAGTGAACCATAGCCCCAAAACGAAACGGATCCACCTAATCAAGTGAAAAACCCAAGTAGAAACGCAGATCGAACCCAGATTAAGTGAAGAACAACACACAAAACCACCACGATTTACCTTTAAAACTACTATCTCTCGCCGGAGACGCTTAAGATTGACCGAGAAATACCGTACTGCGTACGGAAACGAACCCTGCGTCTCTCTCAACCTCTGTGTTCTCTCTCTCTCTCTCTCTCGCTCGCTTCTATCTCTCTTCACCGCCAACACTCTCTCGTCTCGCCTAGACAACGGTTATTTGGTCTGAGTAATTTACAAAATTACCCTCATCGCTCGCTTCTGTTTCATTGTGTTGTAATGGGCTGCTGACGTGGATTTGCATAATGTTTGAATTTTATTTACAAACATTTTAACTAATCTGATAAATCAAATTAAGCCTTCTATTGGACATTTTGTATCATCGCCTCTAAAGAACAAAATTGCAGAGAAAGAGACAGAGAGAGAATTTGATTCCTGAACCAAAAGATGAGGGCACTGTGGAGTCACTTTAGTGCCATTTCCAATTGCAAACTTTCTCCGAGAATCAGAAGAATCTCTGCAGCAAATTTGACCTCAAATCGAAATCTTACATCCATTTCTTCTAATGAAGATCCCGAGCTCAGAGACTTTGTTGGTTTTTTTAGAATCTCTCAAGAACTATGAGAAATCAGGTGTACCAAAAGGAGCTGGAACTGATTCTGGTGATGGATTCGATCTCGGTCGAATGAAACGTCTCATGCTTCGCCTCCGTAATCCTCATTCCAAATACAAGGTTCGTGCTTTTGCTATTTCGCCATTTTTTTCTTACTCATTCATACAAATAGGCTAAGTTAAAGGTCGAGTCTTTAGTTCTTGCTTCATAAGTGAGATTAACAATTAGGGCAGTGATTATAGGTTGTTCATGTGGCTGGAACAAAGGGAAAAGGGTCAACTTGTGCTTTTCTCTCCAATGTCTTACGAGCTGGAGGATATTCAGTTGGTTGTGATTCTAGGTAAAGTATTGACTTTGGGATTAAGATTTTACTATATCTTGAGTTTGAATCTTTCATGATTACTTACATGAGTGTTTGTTCGTCATTGCAGCCCACATATTCTCAGTATCAAAGAACGCATTTCATGTAATGGACATCCTGTCTCTGCTTCCACTCTTAATGATCTTTTCTATTCAATCAAACCGATTATTGATCAGTCTATTCAAGAGGAAAATGGTTCTTTGAGTCATTTTGAGGTTACCAATTAAAGCTTCTTCTAGATTCTTTACTTCACATACATGGTATCGCCAAATTGAATGTAATATGTATCTATCTCTTTGCAGATTCTCACTGGGATAGCCTTTTCTTTATTTGAGAAAGAAAATGTCGACAGTGCAGTTCTAGAGGTTAGCGATTTTGCTTTTGATATTGTGTAGAAGCTCATCGTCTAGTTTGATAAGATTATGTATGGCACTGTTTTATATTTGTTTGGATATCATCAGGCTGGGCTCGGAGGAGCTCGAGATGCTACAAATATCATTGAAAGTTCAAATCTTGCTGCCTCAGTCATAACAACGATAGGTGAAGAACACATGGCTGCCCTCGGGGATTCCTTGGAAAGTATAGCTGAGGCGAAATCTGGAATTATTAAACACGGTCGTCCAGTTAGGTGGTTTTTATGTATTTGCTTGTCTTATAACCATCGGATTATAAGCACATTGATAGATTGAATTTTATGTGTTCTTATAAAATGTATAGGTGGTTTTAGGTGGGCCGTTTCTTCCTCATATCGAAGTTATTCTTCATTCTAAAGTAGCATCAATGTCGTCATCGGTTATCTTGGCATCTAACATTGGATCTAGCTCTTCAATCAAAGGCATCATCAACAAAAGTGAGATAGGGCTTTGCGAGTCCTGTGACATCGTAATACAACACGAGACAGATAATAAACCAGTAAGTTTCAAAAACTTTTCATTCCTCTATTAAAAGCAAGAAGTGCACTTGTGATTCTTAATATATCTAGAAAATGTGAATAATAAATGCAGATTGTTGAGCTTAGTGATGTAAATCTACGCATGCTTGGACATCACCAGCTCCAAAATGCAGTTACTGCCACATGTGCATCTGTTTGTCTTCGCGATCAAGGTATGATGCACTTTGAATCTCTCTATTGTTCATATAAAAAGCAATGAAAAAGTTGACAAATTTCGTTACTCTCTGGATGGAATAATCAGGATGGTGGAGAGTGACAGATGAAGCAATTAGGAATGGTTTAGAGAATACTCGTTTACTTGGGAGAAGTCAGTTTTTGACACCAAAAGAAGCAGAGACTTTACAATTACCCGGAGCAACAGTGCTTCTTGATGGAGGTTGGTAATAATAGCTTTAATGTCTCTACTTCGAATCTGAGTCAATGTAAATTTTAGTTTCTTCTCTAGGAGTATTGTAACATTAGACCAAACCACTTTGCTAGAGACTTTTGGTTTACGGTATCAATCTTTGGTCTGTTTCTCAGCTCACACCAAAGAATCAGCGAGAGCTCTAAAGGAGATGATAAAGAAAGATTTTGCAGAGAAGAGATTAGTGTTTGTGGTTGCAATGGCTAGTGACAAAGATCATGTGTCTTTTGCAAAAGAACTTCTCTCAGGACTGAAACCAGAAGCAGTGATTCTAACAGAAGCTGACATTGGTGGAGGTAAGGTTAGATCAACGGCATGTTCGGTTTTGAAAGAATCATGTATAAAAGCTGCTGATGAGTTAGATTTAGGGTCCTTAGAAGCTTCAGAAAACAAAACTGTGTTTGGTTCCTTAAAGTTTGCCTATAAGATTCTCAGCAACGACACAAGCAGTAGTGACTCAGGAATGGTTATAGTAACGGGTTCACTTCACATTGTATCTTCAGTCTTAGCTTCTCTTCAACATTAATTTTCGTAATATTTAAGATTCTCTTGTAAAAACTCAGTTTATGTGTTCAACCTACATATAAAAAACAAGAATAATTTTGGTTCGTCATGACCTTTGATGGTAGTTGGAACCCTCCAAGTGTGTCAGAGTCTTTCAAATAAGCAAATAAGGAAGTGATTAGTTGTAGCCTTTGTCCCACATCGGTTGTATAAAATAGTGAGAAGCTCGTGGGCCTATTATAAAAGGAGAAGAGGTGGTGACAGTAAAAAATATGATCCTTCAGGCAAGTTAAAGGGGAAATGAGGAATGGGTTTAATCTCGCTTCATGCGTGATGAGCGTTCCGCTCAAAGCCTGTTACGACAATTGGGCGCTCCAATTTTTATACCATCTGATCCCTCTCTTGTTCAAAACATATTTAAAAAAAATATATATTCTTACTTTTAAAAACAAAAATTGTATTTTTATAACTATAAAATAACCAAAATAATTTTTTTTTAATATTGACAAAAAAAAAAAAAAAAATTTAATGATGAAAGAATAAATAATATTTTGTTAAAACCTTATGAGTTGTGAATATTGTAGGGCTAGTTTATCATAACATTTTAGCCCACGTGGTATTGGCTTAGTTTACAAACATATTTTGGATGGTTGTACTGTAACTTGTAATTTTGTATTTGGGCTTATGTTCTTTCATAGTTAGGTTTGAGCCAAGCTTGAGTTTTGGTCACAAACTTACATGTGTAGCTGTGAAGTGACTTAAAGTCTTGTGATGGCCATCAAAAGTTCAAAACCAAACGCAATTTGATTAAAATTTAAATTAACCGATTAGTCAATTGGAGTTCACTCATATTTTCTCTTTAGGAACATCAGAAGACGTTGAGTCTACGGAAGCTACACTTCACCTAAAAAACCTCTTTCTTTTATACTACTTAATTAATTATAGCTCTTCTGAAAAATCTGTTTCTCTCCGAGCTCTAAGATTATAGCCTGAATTATTCATTGTTCTTGAAATAGCTTTTACTTTAACTTGTTGATCAAGAGGGAGGTGACACTGACACTTCAAAGACATCATCAACATTCAACACTGTGTTACATGTAAATATTTGTGCTCTTTGTATCTTAGAAACTCTTTACAGGATTTATCGATAAATTACTGGAAAACTGAAAGACATGTCATATGTGGATTCTGAAGCCCACTATTAGCCCAACTTCGATTAGGGTTTTCCTATCTTCATTTGTTGTTATATATATCATTTACACTTAACCACAATATATCAGAAGAAAAGGGTTTTTGAAAGTGAAAGAAAAACCTAAAAAAAAACCTTTGTGGCGATTTGGAAGAATGGCGACGATGATCTCGAGTCTTCCAAGGGATTTGATAGAAGAGATTATTTCTAGGATTCCCTTGAGATATATGAAAGCAGTGAGATTAACTTGCAAAAGTTGGAACAATTTATCCAAAAGTGAGAGCTTTATGAAGATGCAAATTGGTAAAGCTTCAACAAGAGAAGAGAAGACTATGCTGATCGCCATGATGCCTCACAATCTTTATTTAATGAGTGTCACCGAAGACGACGTTGATCTATCTACAAAGCTTAAAGGTCAGCTTAGTTTTCTTGATAATCAAGTTAGTATAGATGAAGTATTCCACTGTGAGGGTTTATTGTTATGCATTTTGAAAGACGTTACTAGGATTGTGGTGTGGAATCCGTATTTGGGGCAAACAAGGTGGATTAAACTTAGATATTCTCAACGTCTAGACAGATTTAGAAGGGTTTGTTATGCTCTCGGATACGAGGATAAGAAATATTGTCGTAGCTTTAAAGTCTTGAGGTTCTTCGATAATTACATGGGGAAACTACCCGAAACACAATTTTTATGGTATGAAATGTACGATTTTGACTCTGGTTTATGGACAACTCTTGATGTCACTCCACACTGGATTATTTATTTATCTGTGCGTGGCGTTTCTCTTAAGGGAAACACTTACTGGCCGGCTGGAAAAAGGAGTTCATCACGTAGAATCGAGCATATAATCTGTTTTGATTTTAGAAGAGAGAAATTTGGGCCGCTTCTACCTCTGCCGGATTATGTTAGGGGTAATGGCTATGGCTGTGTATACGTGACTTTATCTTGTGTTAAAGAAGAGAAGCTTGCAGCTTTATTTCAGCACCACTTTGAAGATGAGTTTGAGATATGGATTACGACTAAGATTGAGGTCGAAATGGTGTCGTGGAGTAAGTTCTTGAAAATGGATACGAGTCCTAAGATAAAGCTTCCAGGTACTTTCTTCATTGACGAGGAGAAGAAATTTTACATGGGTTCTGAAATTAGTGACGACCGTTCCAAGACATTGTTTAATATCATCGGAGAGGCTAAATACTTAAGAAAATTGGATCTTGGATTACCTCATCAAGGCAGATACTGTTGGCCACCTGTGTGCTTTTATGTTCCAAGTTTTGTCCAAATCAAGAAACCTGCAAGAGGGGAAATAATAAAACAAACTAGTTTAGAAGAGCGTCATCGATTTGCTCAANAAGTTGAGACTTGCCGCATTTGAAAAACTGGTGAAAACTGAAAGACCTGGACAACCAAGATGCAGGACATCGAACCGGACCCGGGTACCGAACCGGCATTCCGGCAATACATGTGACGATTTCGTTTCATGGATTTCCTTTTATTCATTTCAATATTTCTTTATTATTTCAGTTGCAAAATAAAGAGCAGACTGAGTCTTTCTCTTGTTGAGGAAACCATCTTCTCCATTTCCCATTTTTTTTACTCCATCTTTTGCTTCTTGTCATCTTTCTCTGTTTAAGTAATGAATGTTGAATCTTTGATCGAAACAGAGTGTAAGAGACAAAGAAGAAAGAAGAAAAAACAGAGTATGACATCGATTCTTCTGTGACTCAAAACTCTAACTTTATTAATATGAAAACTGTGTTTACATCATCGACAACAATGTGTTTAAATAGAAAACAAACAGACACTAAGACACAAAGAGTTGTCTCTTCCCTTGTGACTCGTAATTGAAACAACACAACCTAATCTAAAAGTGACGACTCTTAACTAAATAAACTTAGCCTAACACAAAACATTACGAAACTCAATTATGTCCAACAATGAAAAACCAAAAAAAAAAGTCAACATCAATTGCCAACAAAAACCTCTTGCTCTTATTATCAAAAAACCGAGTCTTTCGCAGATCTTCCGAATATCCAATGACATGGAAACATGAAGAATTATGCTTGTGTTTGTTGTGTAAATATATACATATATATTTGTTTCTCCTCAGAATCCAGAAGATCTAGATTCTCAAGCCCACCATTGGCCCACTTTATTTAGGGTTTTTTATGTATCTCTTCAATAAACTGTTGTGTATATATAGTTTTTCTTTCCCTTAGCCGCACGAAACCAGAGGAAAGAACAAAAAAGAAAAAAAAAACTTGTTGCAATTTGAAAATATGACGATGATGGTCTCGGATCTTCCAAGGGTTTTGTTAGAGGAAATTTTTCTTAGGCTTCCTTTGAAATCTTTGAGAGCAGTGAGACTAACCTGCAAACGTTGGAACACTTTATCCCAAAGTGGGAGCTTTACGAATATCTACATTAGTAGAGCAGGAACAAGAGAAGAGGAGTCTATGATGATCGCCATGATAGGTAACAATCTTCGTTTGATGAAGGTCGTCGTTGACTACGTTGATCCATCTATTGAGTTTAAACGTAAACCTAGCTTTCTTGACAAAGAAGTCAAGATATCTCAAGTCTTTCACTGTGATGGTTTACTGTTATGCATATTGGAAGACGATACTGATGTTGGGGTTTTGAATCCGTATTGCGGGGAAACAAGGTGGATCAAACCAAGATATTCTCACCGTCCTAACATGTGGGATAGGTTCAGTTATGCTCTCGGATACGAGAATAAGAAATCTGGTCGTAGCGTTAAATTCTTGAGGTTTATAGATTATTTCTTCAACACGCTCGAAAAGCAATTTTTTTGGTTTGAAATCTACGATTTTGACTCTGATTCATGGACAACGCTTGATGTCAATCCACATTGGTGTATACTGTTTGGTGACCGTGGCATTACTCTCAAGGGAAACACTTACTGGCCTGCTAGAGAAAGGAACTCGGATTACAGTTTTATCGCCTCTGATCACCTCATATGTTTTGATTTTACAAGAGAGAGATTTGGGCCTCTTCTACCTTTTCCGGTTAGCGTTAGGGATCGTGAATATCAATATGTGAATTTATCTTGTGTTAAAGAAGAGAAACTTGCGGCTCTATTTCAGCACGACGAAGCATATCCGTATGAGCTTGAAATATGGATTACAACTAAGATTGATGTCGAAATGGTGTCGTGGAGCAAGTTCTTGAGAATTGATCCGGGACCTGACGTACCGGTTACTCATTTATGTGAAGGTTTCTTTATTGAGGAGGAGAAGAAAGTCGCCATGGGTTTTAATGAAGACTATCCGGAAACATTTAGCATCATTGGAGAGGCTGGATACTTAAAAAAATTAGATATCGGAGCATCCGCAGTCCCAAATTTTCGGCCACATGTGTGTTCTTATGTTCCAAGAGACCAGCACAAGGCAAAAGGAAAAGACAAAGCAGTTTAGAAAAGCGTCGATTTGCTCAAAACATGTTGAGACTTGAAGCATTGGGAAATCCAGTCTACTATCTAGAAGCAAATATGATTAATCTCAGTTAAGCTACGCGACTTCTATTTCTTTACTCATATATTTACTTTATTTTGGCATTTACGTCAAGGAATTTGGAACAGAATTTCAATCACTTAAATCTTTTCAATATATGGATTTGCAGATTGGTTACCTTGATCTTGATTATTGTAAGACATCTGGGTTTTCAAGTCTGTTTATTGAACTTAGAAAAGAGAAAACAGAGTACTGTACATAGATATACAAACAAGCTGTTTAACTTAACCGATTCTAATAAACATCTAAATCGGATATGATAATTGATAACCAATATAAATGCAAAGTGATAGATATATGGAACTATCACTTGTATACAAAGTATGCATGTTCTCTTTTTTGTATAAACCTTTAAACTGTCACTCTAAACATTCTTTAATTCTAAACTCTTTTTTCCTAGAATTTATTTATGTTTTCATCTGGTTGACCAGTCTGGGATTAAGCAGCGATATATGATTAAGAACAGATACGATGTTCCCAAGCTAAGGGGTTTTGGCTAAGGTTTTAATAACGAATTTGTAAGCTTGAGGTGTGGGCTCGTAGTTATTTATTCTGAAGCCCACGATTGGCCCAGCTTCGTTTAGGGTTTTTGTATTTTCAAATGTCAAATAGTTTTCCCTAACCACAAGAAATCAGAGGAAAAGTAAGATATAGGGTTTTTGAAGGTGAAGAAAACACCAATAATGGCGACGATGATCTCCAGTCTTCCAAGGGATTTGATAGAGGAAATTATTTCTAGGGTTCCCTTGAGATATATGAAAGCAGTGAGATTAACTTGCAAAAGTTGGAACAAGTTATCTAAAAGTGAGAGCTTTACGAAGATGCACATTGGTAAAGCAGCCACAAGAGAAGAGAAGACTATGATGATCGCGATGATGCCTCACAATCTTTATCTAATGAGCGTTGTTTTTGACGACGTTGATCCATCTGTAAAGCTTAAAGGTCAGCTTAGTTTTCTTGATAATCAAGTTAGTATAGATCATGTCTTGCACTTTGAGGGTTTATTGTTATGCATTTTGAAAGACGTTACTAGGATTGTGGTTTGGAATCCGTATTTGGGCCAAACAAGGTGGATCGATCTTAGATATTCTCACTGTCGTGATCCAGACCAATGGAACAGGTTTTGTTATGCTCTCGGATACGAGGATAAGAAATCTGGTCGTAGCATTAAAGTCTTGAGGTTCTTAGATTATTTCCAAAAACTACCCGAAACGCAATTTTTTTGGTATGAAATCTATGATTTTGACTCTGGTTTATGGACAACTCTTGATGTCACTCCACACTGGGTTATAGTGCCTTCTAAGCGTGGCGTTTCTCTCAAGGGAAACACTTACTGGCCTACTAAAAAAAGGAGCTCAGATAGAATCGAGCATATAATCTGTTTTGATTTTAGAAGAGAGAAATTTGGGCCGCTTCTACCTCTGCCGGATGATGTTTGGGATACTAGCTATGTATACGTGACTTTATCTTGTGTTAAAGAAGAGAAGCTTGCAGCTTTATTTCAGCACAACTTTGAATATGAGTTTGAGATATGGATTACGACAAAGATTGATGTCGATATGGTGTCGTGGAGCAAGTTCTTGAAAATGGATACGCCTGTGGATGCGAGACCTAGGATAGAGGTTCCAGTTACTTTCTTCATTGACGAGGAGAAGAAAATTTTCACGGGTTTTGATAATAGTGACGACCGTCCCAGGACATTTGTTAATATCATTGGAGAGGTTATATACTTAAGAAAATTGGATTTTGAATTACCTCGAGGCAGATACTGTTGGCCACCTAAGTGCTCTTATGTTCCAAGTTTGGTCCAAATCAAGAAACCTGCAAGAGGGGAAATGGTAAAACAAACTAGTTTAGAAGAGCGTCATCGATTTGCTCAAAACATGTTGAGACTTGCCGCATTTGAAAAGCTACTCTAGAATCAATATTTACAGAAAGGAGGAGGCTCAAAAGGAGAAAAAGGGATGATTGGGCACAAAATTGAGATGGCTGCTAAGTTAGAGGTAGTTTTTTGTGCTCTTGTATCTTAGATACACTATTGGAAGTGAGGCTTATGGTGGTTACATTTGTTGTCTGCAGGAGCACAACATTGAGAGGGATCGAGTTTTGGGAACACTTCGAGACGCTCCTGGAACCATATGGGACTTCTTTCATTGTGATGCCTATCTTATGTATTAAAGAACCAGTATATCACGATATGATGCTGTTGGGTTTCTCTTTTACTTTGTTTTGTTCAAATAAAAATTGATCCAAACAATTACAAGACCGTAGATGTTATTTTAAAGATGGTATGTGTATGTGTACTCAGAGTTGTCTCAAGTCTCATTCTTTTTTTCTTCTATAAACCTTATACTGTCGCTCATTGCTTACATTCATTAATACTCTTATTTCATAATTCTCCAAGTTGTGATATATATAAGTAAGAAAACAATGTCACCAAAAACTATTTTTTAGATGTTCTTATCGTTCCATGTGTTTGTTGCTTAAGATAAAACAACTTACTTAAGCTATTCATATTATGTTGTCTGTAATCTTCAAATTAAAACCAAATTAAAACCAAATTAAAATTTAAACTACATAGAAGAATTTGAGAAAGGAGGGCAGAGCCAGAGTGTGTTCAAAAATTCATATAATGATCCAACATCTCTTCATAAAATTCTAACGTAAAAAACAATCATATTGAGAAAAGAAATAGTTTTAGAGAAAGAAACAAAGTTCCAAAAGACACATTGGTGCTCAAATCAAAGGTACTATATAACCTTAAATAAGACCAAAAAGAAACAAGAAAGGATAATTAATTCCCTTTCAAGGAAGATCAGATCCAGCAGCTGGACCAGCACCTCCACCGGCTCCACGACCAAACCCAGGCCTAGATCCTCCAGGAGCCTGTACAATCCCAAAACATTTAATTACACAACATCAATGCAGGACTCATGGAAGAGGTTCAGAAAAAAAAAGAGTGGCAGAGGATAGAATAAGCCAAGTGCACAACAGATTCAAGCACATCAATTTACACAAGATACTAATGAGTCATAGAGTTATAAATTGATTTTAAGCAAGACTTAGTGGCAGCTTCAAAATTTAGGGATCCTAAGAACGCAAAATGTTGTTGAGAAATAGTGGCTTCAGAAGTTTCCATAAAATTAAGCATGATACTAATGCGCAACAACTAAAAGGGCTCACAAGATGATTTCAAGCAAGAAATAAAGTAATCAGAGAACCAACAATTCAAAGATTTTATACCCTGAAAGAAGGCTGGAAATCAGCAGGAGCTCCACTCTTGTCACCGAACTCTCCACCTGATCTCGGACCACCACGGTATCCATCTCTGTCACCAAACCTCCTCTCTCCCTCAAAACGAGGTGGACCACTGTGAAACAAATCAAAACGCTCACATTAACACTCTACAAGTAACCATTATATCCTCTTCAACAGATTCAATTGAAGACATGATACATAACAAGATTGAAAATTGAAGATTCAAGGTGATTTACCGGGGACGGTCACCAGGTGGGCCTCCCATAGGTCGACCAAGAGGCTTCTGTTGCTTCTTCAAAGTAGCAGGAACAATCTCAGATGGGAGATTGAGGTAAGTCCTTAGAAAGTCAATGCCTTCATTAGTGAGGAACCAGTAGTAATGCATCCAAGCAAATGTCTCCCTCACATATTCCTTAGATTTGAAGCTTTGCATCAACTTGATAACTTGCAGATTCGGAACACTCTCAATCAAAGGATGTTGTGGCAAATTGAAATCCTTTTTAGCATACAAAACACCCTCTGCACAAAGAACCAAAACCAAACCATTTCTAAGTACACTTATCTTGAATCAATCAATCAACCAATCAATGCTATTGTCTTTTATGCATAAACCCATTAACGAAGAAGACCAATAGATTCATAAGCTCAAAACAAGATAGTACCTTTGAAGAGGTACTTGGAGATCTCACGTCGATTCTTCTCTGATATGATCTGCAAATACGAGAAACAAGATCAGTTTGATTATACTCAGCATTTGAAATTAAGTTTTGGATCAACGTAACGAGTGATTTAGGGTTTAGAGATTGTACCATGATTGCGATGAGATTGAAAGAGGAGGCGACAGAGAAGGTGACTGCGTTTGTATGTGTTTTGCTTTCACTTCTTCTCCTAACGCGAAACCCTAATTTTCGACTTAAGCCGCCACTTTTATAACATGTTTGTTTTAAGGGTTTATGTATCTCAAATTGGGCCGAAATAAAAAGAAAATGTTAATGGGCCAAGTTGCCAATCCAATTGATTTCTTCTACTTAAGTAATTCGCAAGTAGCCACAAATATGCCCCTTCTGTATGAGTAAGCCATAAAGTCACCAATACTTGATGAAATTTCCTACGATTGACTTGAGTTATAAAATGTAGTATAAGTTTTGTAAACCGTTCATTTTAGACAAATATTGATTTTAGTATTTGAATTACTTACAAAATTATAGTTATCTATGTTTTTGTTAAACGAAATCAAAACGGATAATAAATGGAAGCGGGATATTACAAATATTTTGCCAATACAACAAAATGGATACCGTGATTTAAAAGTAACAAAGTTCTTGCAGAATTAAAAAACTATCGGAAAACAAGAGATAGCAAAAGCAAAGATATACCTAATACAAACACCTTCTTCATCATCATCACTGTCTTTGAATCATAATTGGGGTTCATGTTTTCTTCTTTGCTGTCATCATTTTCTTCTCTAGACCAAAGCTTTTTAAGCCAACTCCAAAAACATGTATACTTACATTGACTAGGTTCAGGTTCATAGTATTCATCTCCATCCATGCCTCCAGTTTCAAAGTAATCCACTTCGCTACCACTGTTACTCTCTGTTTCCTCACTCAAGATCTGTACACCACACTCAACAATCTTGGCGTTATCCATGCAGCTGAATTCAAACAGAATCTCGTTCCCAATCACATCCACTTTAAGTGTTTCTCTAACCAAGTTAGCACCACATATAAACAGATGCTCTGTTACGAAATGAGAAACGTTCATTGAATCCCAATTAAGTTCCATGATGGTAACACCTCCTTTGGTTATTAGACGGCAAGCTATATCAAGATACGAGTACTTGATTGGCGAAAGTAGAAGACAAGCCTTAAATCTTGAGGATGCAAAGAAAGTTCCTTCACAATCCATAACCATAGGGATGATTATGGAGTTTCCTCTAGCTCTGTGAGTGAACTCCGGAGGAACTTCTTTACCTGGTAAACACACATATTCGTAAACCCTTTGTTGTATGAGTACTCTTCTTGATTCTTCGTCAAGATTCAAACAGTTTTGGAACATAAGTTCTCTGATTGGATATTGGAATGAGAAACAATTGTGGAACATGAAGTCCTTCATTGGATCACTGTAGTAGAAACAGACTCTCTCGAGTGATCCACAATCCGTTGCATCTATATACTTGAGCGAAGGAGGAAGTCCCTGCAAAGACACGAGTTTTCTGCACTTGAAGACGAAAAGACTTTCGAGTCGAGAGAGACTTGTGATGCAATCTGGAATCTTCTCTATATCGCTATTGCTTAGGTCTAGATGTGTTACACTTTCTGGGACATGTGTTAGTTTCTTGAGGTTTCTGCTGCCTATACGAAACCACTCAAGACGAGGCAAACGTTCAACAATTGATGGATGAACTTCCAACTTTGTGTTTCCAACATCAAGATCCTTGATGTTCATGGAAATATCCGGGTAACTTCTCAACCGCGAGCAATCACTCATGTCGACTTCTTCAAGAGATGCTAAGTTGATGTTGGTAGGAACAACTTGTAGCTTTACACACCCCATCATCATCAACTTTTTCAACTTGTGTAGATTCTTGATAGAAGAAGGAAGCTCCACCAAACTTGTGCAAGACGTAAGTGTTAATGTCTTGAGACTAGTAGCCTTTGAAAGATCTGGAATTTCTATCAAATTTTTGGAATATCCCAAATCTATCTCCTTAAGATTTGTAAGAGGCTGCATTGTCAAACACACAACACATGAGAAATATCTTATTTAGATTGAATCGAATCGTTAGAAACATGTTTTAAGAATATCAAATACCAACCTGGATACCTCTCCAGAGCTTCTCGAGCTTACTATATGCCATATGGAATTCGACAAGACATTCGGGTCGAAATGTTTGAGGAAGAAGTGTTCCTGGGTATGAATCCCAATGTAGTAGCCTTAGCCGAGGTAAATATTCCATGTTTTCTGACATCTGCAATGTACTAAAATGTCTCCCATAGATTTTTAAGAACCGGAGATTACGCATTCCTTCAAAGGCTCGCCCACTTATAAAGAACTCATCGATCTTGGACATATCAAGTGATATACCTACAACAGATCCAGTACCCTAACAAAGAATTCAAAACAAGACTGATGAAACTTCAATAAAAAAACCAAAGATTTGTTAAGCAAGTTTTCTAGAGACTTTATATATGTAAGAACTTACAGTTTCATTTGCCAGCACATTCCGAATATCTTCAGCCTCGACTAAAAACTGACGCTTCCCGGGTTCATCAGACTGTTCATAAACAACTTGTTTCCCCAATTGTTGTAGNAAACAACTTGTCTCCCCAATTGTTGCATTAAACAATGCATTGTGATCCACCCATTGGTTGATACATACACGAGAGATTTATCTGCAAGGGTCTTTAAACCATTTCTTACATCCAAGTCACTGTCAGCTAGCATGGTTGTCACATGAACAATGGCTTCATTGTTGAAGAAAAATGCAATGTGGAGAAATAAAGATTGATCTCTCTTCAATAGTTTGTCATATCCTACTCTTAACACGTTCTCAAGTTTTCTATCAAGACTAGTTTCTAGCTTAGATAATTGGCATTCCCACTCGTCCCTGCTCTCCCCACGCAAAGATGAACCCACAACACGAAGGCCTAACGGAAGATTACCGCAAAGATTTGTTATTTTCTTTGCAAGCTCTTCAAAACCATCCAATGGAGAACTTTGCTTAAAAGCATATAGAGATAAGATTTCAAGAGCTTCTTCTTCGGATGGATAACCCACATGGTAGATATCGGTTACCCAATGTGCCTTCAATATCTTCCTATCTTCCGTGGTAACGACAATCCGACTCCCTAAACCAAACCAAGATGGTTCTTTTGCCAATGCATCTAGTTGTTCAAGATCACCTACATCATCAAGAACTATAAAGACTTTTTGGTCTTGTAGCCATTCTTTTATTGCNCTTTGCAAGCTCTTCAAAACCATCCAATGGAGAACTTTGCTTGAAAGCATATAGAGATAAGATTTCAAGAGCTTCTTCTTCGGATGGATAACCCACATGATAAATATCGTTTACCCAATGTGCCTTCAATATCTTCCTATCTTCCGTGGTAACGACAATCCGACTCCCTAAACCAAACCAAGATGGTTCTTTAGCCAAGACATCTAGTTGTTCAAGATCATCTACGTCATCAAGAACTATAAAGACTTTTTGGTCTTGTAGCCATTCTTTTATTGCGCCTAAATGATGAACCTTCATATCCCTTTGGTTCAAAATCTTGGATAAAAGTTGGCTTTGTAAACACAACTTTGAACCATAATCATCAATACCATCGCTCCCAAAACTTCCCTTAAGGTTCTCTATAAAACATTTAAGTTGAAAATCGGCAGAGAGTTGGTTGAATAAAGCTCTAGCAATGGTTGTCTTACCGATTCCCGCAGGACCTTGAATTCCAATCATCTTCACTTCATCACACTCTAGGTGTAAACAAGAGTTCACATTTCTCAAGTGAGCTTCCATTCCAACCATCCCATCAAAATCCCTTGACGGTGTAACATTCAGTTTGTTTGAAACATCAGCAGCAATCTTTTCAATCATCTCAGCTTCATCATCCCTAACCAAAAAAAAAAAACAAACTCTAAATAGTATACAAAGACACCACCATTGAAGCATTGTATAATGAAAGATAAAAAGATAAACTACAAACCAATTTAGAGAGTGTTCTCCGGCTATGTTAGCTACATAAGTCAGAGCTTTCCTCCACCTCTGTTTCTCCTCCTCTGTTTTACTTTCACAAGTTTTCTCAAAAGCGTTTCCGAAATCTCCACTCTGTTTCTGAACATGTGATGGATCAACTTTGTAAAAAACCGTCATCAATGTCTGCCCCTGATGTTCCTTGCACTTCAAGATTTGAACCAGTTCATCTAAACACCAGCTTGAAGAAGCGTACTTCTTCGAGAGCACAACGATCGAGACTCTCGATTCTCTAATCGCTTGTACGAGTTCATGTCTGATGGTGTGGCCTCTCTCTATCCCTTGATCCTTGAATGTCGTGATCCTTTTGCTTGCAAAGTGTTTATGCAAATGACTGAGGAATGATCTACGAACATCTGGGCCGTGGAAACTCAGGAAGACATGGTACCTTCTGATCTGAGTCAAAGAAGAAGAAGACGCCATGAGAGAGAGCTAGCTTTGAACAAGCTGTCTATGGAGGAAAAGGTTATAATGAACGAACTACGTAAAGACGAAACTTAGCAGTGATTTGAATGCTGATTTATTAGTTTCTCATGCTCATATAAAATTATTTGTTTCCTCATGATAATATATAATCTTGCAAATGTATTTTCTAATTAAGTGTGCTATAATTTTTTTTTTAATTATAATTATCTTACACTTGTTTAGTCCATTGACTTGGGTCTTTTCTTGTATTGATAGTCAATTTTTCATAATCGTTTCCATTACATTAAGGGTGGTACGACTATAAAATGAGAAATGAGTTAATATATACACCTTAGTTGGTTTTATCTTAGCTTATTTAATTGTTGTTGAACGCGTGAACATTAAACAAGTAAAGCCGTACAAACCCTCTATTTCCTCATAGCAACATTATATATTTTTATTATAGTCTTAGATAGTAATGTATCCATTGACCCCAGTCCACAATGCCAAATGAATTCTCTTCTTGTGTGGTTTCTTAGAGAAGCAAACTACAGTATATATGGAATTTACAGACTTGTGGAATCAGTTGACTTGGTCTTTAAATTTTATATAACCAAGAAATATTACTATAGTTTGATGACTTGGTCTATCATTTTGACAATTGCATCAAAAGTATTCGTATAACTATCCTAACTGCAGTCAAAAAGAGGTAGCTACTAACGTTGATAATTGTCGTTATTCACAAACACTTTTGATCCTTCTTGGTCTCCGTCGTTGTTACATGTAAACCAATTCTTGTACAATTGGTCTCCTTGATTCCTCCAGTTTCACACAATTGCAGAAATAACAATAGAATCTCTTCGGGGATATTCACGGATGATTGCATTTAGGTACTTGAGGGACTAAGAAAAATCGGAAAGTGACACGAGTTTTGTGCATTTGTGGATGCAAAATCTTTGTAAGACGAAGAGCAGCTCAAACCCATCGTTCTTGAGATTTGATAATGGCTGAATAGAATACACAACGAACCACAAACTAAATATCAAACTTGTCTTCTCAGGACCAAGCTTCCTAATAATATACCTCCACCAAACCCGTATGCTTACTGCTTTCGACATTTTCATCTTTAGAGATCCAAGCGGGTCTATTCATGTGCTGGTTGCTGCTGCCTATAGTATCAAAATAACTCCTTTTGCTGCTACCACCCTCAGCTTCCTCAGTATTTGTACACCACACCCAATAATCATGTCATCGTTCTCCCGGGAAGCTGAATTTAAATATAAAGTCGCTCGTAGTCACATCCCCTTCAAGGCATCTCTCTTTTCCAAACAGGTCCTCAAAAAATACTAACAGGTGTTTTGTTAGAAACAGAGGAGATGGCGCTAAAGGCCATTCCGAAAACTCAAGTTCTTTAATGAGGACATTTTTGCTCCTTGGACGACAAAATATAAAATCTGCGAACCGGGTCTGTAGCTGCAGGGTTGGTGAAAGCAAGAGGCAATCCTTAAATCTTGAGAACGCAGAAAAAGTCTACTCAGGGATGGTTATGGAGTTTCTTGTACCTTTGTAAGTGAACTCTGCAGGGACTTCTTTAACTGGTAAGGACAGTAACTACTATCTCTATCAAAGCAAGTTCAAGATCACAAGTTCAAGGCCAATTATGAACTATATTAAGTAATCTAACTCGAAGATCTTTAACAAAAGAACGCATGATTAGATCCTCAATGCAGGTTCTCCTAACTGATCTTGATGGACGGTGTGCGTGAGCTGATTAGACATCAATTAATCTCGCAAAATTGGCTACTTTCTTGGTTCCTCACCAGAGCCATAGATGAAAACATCAGTTCATGGGTTACTTCTCCATGGACGGTGTGACCTGCAATGCTTCTCAATCTCGTACCCTGCCTCCTACATAAAACTGAAAGAAAATAATCTGAGACTCAAGTTCATGTAAACAAGAACTTGCAGGCGTTTCTATGGCTAATGCAATCTACAACATTCTAACCAGAATTGAGTTCACTTGGTTAATTTTGACTTACAAGTCACACCTTGTTCTTATCAAACTATACTATTTCAAGAAACAGTGTATCGTCCTTGGAACTTCAGTCGCCAAACTTGGATAATTTATATCTTAAACATGTCCTTATGAAGAAATACAAAGCTTTGTCTATTAAACCAAAACGGTGTCACTCATTCAGATTAAAAAACTCACAAAGGTTTTTGCAAGACAAAACAGATTTTGTAAAACAAAACATGTTCTATCTTCGTCTTCTACCCCAGATTAAGCTTCCCAAACGAAATCCGACAATCTTTGCTGTTTTCATCTTTAGAGAGCTGAAGAGCTTCAGGCTCATAATCTCCATCTCCATCTGTTATACATGAGATAGTACCTTATGAAGATGGTGAAGGAACTAAGAAAGTACTAAAACTGGTTTGTTCTTCATGGAATTCCGCTCTGTTTTATTCATCTTCTTCTCCTAAGCCAACTCCTAAAACCTGTATGTTTATTGGTTTTCATGTTTTCAACTTGAGAAATCTTAAAACCTTCTGCTTCATAGTCTCCATCTCCATCTCCATCTCCATCTGTGTGGTGATTGTTGTTGCCTCCAGTTCCGTAATAATTCACTTCGCTGCTGCTACTCTCAGTTTCAAAGTTGTCTACTTTGCTGTTGCTGCTACCCTCAGCTTCATCCGTCATGATCTGTACACCACACTCAATAATCTTGTCATCATTGTCCAAGCATCTGAACTCAAATATAATCTCGCTCATAGTCACATCCACTTCATGGCATATGCTTTGTTGACGAAACAAGTAGCCATGAAATATAAACAGATGTTCCGACCGAGGAGACCGATCTGAAATCTGGTCCAAATCGCAGCTGCGAACTGTAACACCTCCTTTGCTTCTTAGATGACAAATTAGAGTATGATATAGACAGTCCTTATCAGGCAAAATCAGACAGCAAGCCTTAAACCTTGAGGAAGCAGAGAAAGTACCCGGAGCCAGAGGGATGGTTATGGATTTCCCTGTAGCTTTGTGAGTGAACTCTGCAGGGATTTTTTTACCTGGTAAGCACTTATAATCGCCAACCCGTTGTTGTATGATTCCTCTCCTTGCTTCCTCATCCAGTTTCAAACAGTTGTAGAATGTGAGTCTCTTGCTTGAGTTTTGGAAAGAGAAACTGACTCTTTTGAGTGATACACAGTCGCTTGCATTTAGGGACTCGAGTGAGGGGGGAAGAGTAATTGGAATTGTCACGAGTTTCGGGCAATTTTTGACGAAAAGATGTACTAGATGTGGGAGACTTATGACGCAATCTGGAATCATCTTTATACCAGTGTTGCTAAGATCTAGCGAAGTTATACTTTGCGGGGCATGTGTTAATCTCTTGAGGCTTCTGCTGCCAATCTCAAGGCGCTCAAGACGAGACCAACATCCAGCAACTGATGGAGGGACATCTTCTATCTTTGAAAATCTGACATCGAGAGTCTTGATGTTCCTCGATATATCTGGAAAACTTCTCAATCGCGAACAAGAACCCATGCCAACATACTCAAGAGATGCTAAGTTGATGTTGGTGGGAATAAGTCGAAGCTTTACGCAGAACCTCATATTCAACTTGCTCAGTTTGTGTAGATTCGAAATAGAGGAGGGAAGCTCCACCAAACTTCTGCAAGACCTAAGTGTCAATGTCTCGAGATTAGTAGCTTTTGAAAGATTTGGGAGTTCTTTCAGTCTAAAGGAACAGCTCAGATCTATGGTCTTGAGATTAGGAATGGGCTGCATGTTAAACACAACAAATGAGAAATATCTTATTTAGATTGAATCATTAGAAACACAAGAAATAATATCAGATACCAACCTGAATTCCTTCCCAGAGCTTCTCGAGATTGCTGCATGTCATATGAATTTCGACGAGACAGTCCGGATGAAACCTTGGAGGAAGAGTTTTTCTCGGGTAATGATACCAATGTAGTAACCTAAGACGAGGTAAATACTCCATATCTTCTGGTAGTTGCAAAGTACCTTCGCCGAACATACAGATTCTTAGGAATCGGAGATTACGCATTCCTTCAAAAGCCCCCTTACTTACAGAAACCTCTCCAATATTGGATGTATCAAATGATATACCTATGACAGATCCAGTACCCTGCCAAATATTGCCAAAGAATGGTAAAATTGTTATCATAAAACAATATGCAGCTTTTACAGAATATATAAATATTATATTGAGAGAAAGATATGTAAAAGAATTTAAACTTACTGTTTCATTTTTCAGTACATCACGAATCTCTTGGGCCTCAATTAAAAATTGACGTTTCCCGGGCTCGTCAGACTGTCCAATAACTACCTGTTCACCCAATTGTTGTAGTAGATGGTGCATCACTATATGGCCATTGGTAGATATATGCACGAGAGATTTATCGGCTAGGGTCTTTAAACCATTTCCAACATCCAAGTTACTGTCAGAAAGCACAGATTTCAAGTAATCATCGACTTCATTGTTGAAGAAGCATGCAATGTGAAGGAATAGAGATTGATTTTTCTTCGACAATCTGTCATATCCCACTCTTAATATGACTTCGATATTTCCATCAAGACTAGCTTCGATCCTAGATAACTGAAGTTCCCACTCCTGTTTGCTCTCCTCACGCAAAGATGAACCCACAACACAAAGGCCTAATGGAAGATTACCGCAAAGCTTTGCTACTTTATTGGCAAGCTCTTCAAAACCATCTGGTACAGAGCTTTGTTTGAAAGCGGATAGACATAAGATCTCAAGAGCTTCTTCCTTGGATGGAAAATCCACATGGTAGATATCCTGAATCCGATGTGCCTTCAAAATCTTTTGATCTTCTGTGGTAACAATGATCCGACTTCCGGAACCAAACCAAGAAAATTCTTTAGCCAAAACATCTAATTGCTCTAGATCATCTACATCGTCAAGAATGATAAGCACTCTTTGATCTTGTAGCCAATCTTTTACTGCATCTAAATTATCTGTCTTCATATCCCTTTGGTTCAAAATCTTAGACAGAAGTTGGTTTTGTAAAGACAACTTGGAATCATAGTTATCAACACCCATTACGCTCTTAAGACTTCCCTTGAGGTTCCCCATGAAACATTCAAGTTGAAAACTGCTAGAGAGTTGGTTATATAAAGCTCTCGCAATGGTAGTCTTACCAATTCCTGCGGGACCCCAGATTCCAATCGTCTTCACTTGATCACTTTCCAGGCATAACAAAGAGTTCAGTTTTGTCAAGTGAGCTTGCATCCCCACCATCCCTTCAAAATCCTTCGAAGGAGTAACATTGAGTTTCTTTGACACGTCTCTAGCAATCTTTTGGATCATCTCTGCTTCACTAGCCCTAGCAAAAAGCAAACAAAAAGAAGTAAATACCAATTAAGAAAATGTCCACCATTGAAGCACTGCTTAAGAAAGATGAAAGTACTAATAAAATTGAGAGACCAAAAAGAAGTAGATACCAATTAAGAGAATGCTCCCCTTCTATGTTTGCGACATCGGCCAAAGCTTTGCTCCAGCTCTGCTTCACCTCCTCACTTTTCCCTTGACAAGTCTTGTCAAAAGCCTCTCCAAAATCTCCCTTCTGCTTTCGTACACTGGACGGATCAACTTCGTAAAATATAGTCATCACAATCTGCCCATCTTATTTTTTGCACTTGAAGATTTGAACCAATTCATCTAAACACCAGCTTGAAGAAGCATACTTCTTGGAGAGCACCACGATCGAGACTCTGGACTCTCTAATTGCTTGTACGAGCTCAGGTCCAATCGTATGGCCTCTCTCGATCTCCTGATCTTTGAACGTCCTGATTCCTTTGGTATCGAAGTGATAGTGTAAATGACTGAGAAACCCTTTACGGACATCTGGACCATGGAAACTAGGGAAGACATGGTTTCTCTTGATTTGAGACGAAGAAGAAGAAGAAGCCATAAGAGATCACAAATGCTTGAACTTGAGGAAAGTATTTTAGAGAGAAGCAAGTACCTTTGGTTATGTATTGGAAGCAAAACGAGTAAAGAGAAGAGACATCTCGAAGCTAGTAGAATGTATAATCAAAGGAATTAGTTTTGACTGTAAACTGTAAAAGTAAAATAAAAGCGTGTTTTCCGCGGAAGTAGTCGACGACTCATTATTAAAGTGTAGACAAAAATTAGTTGGGGGTTGGGACTGTGGGAGGAAGAAGAAGACGCAAAAATTTCCAAATTAGGGATCTAAACCCGCACCAACAAATCCCAATCCAATTGTAAAACTAAACCGGAGTTTCTATTCGATTTTAATTTTTAAATGTAAAAGTAAATATGATTTGATATTTTAAGGGACACATATTGGGCCCATAACTTCATAAACTGGCCGAGCCTGAGATCGTTTTGTCCTAGTCATGAGAATCAGTTTTCCGGTTCAGTTCGGTTAGATTAAGCTAAGTTTGAATCAATTCCAGTTTAGGTTCGGTAGAGGGCACCTTCTCTGTAAAATACATTGATAACAAGTAAGAACACAAGACTCCTACAATTATATGCTTTAAAACTTTGCATATACTATGTGTTTGATGAAAAATAAATCAATTTAGTTACATCTTGGTTTTGGACATTTGAATCTCGATAGTCTAATCTAATGAGTTTCTCACATAATAAAGAAAAGACACAAAAACAGACATGAATGGTGGAATACGTATATCCAGCTACCAAATGTCATTGATCACCCAAAGTACGTAGCTTTCCAAGACAAAGACTCTTACCCTTTTACCAATATACTTTCCCGTGCAAATTAATTAAGATTGGTTCCGTTGATATATTTTTGGGAAGTGTTGATTTGACTAATTTGATCAAATTCCATCTATAAATTGATTCACCTATTCTTCATCTTTGTTCATACTTCAAAATAAAGTCTCTCATTACACTCCTCATACTAACTAAACACAGATCTCTTATTAAGAAAATGGACAAGAAAGACAACAGCGGAAAATCTGGCAATGTAGCACAAAGCGGTGGCAATGGATCTGGTTCCGGGGACTGGAGGTGCAGTTCATATACCTCGAGATGCTTTCGAAGCAAACACCAAGGCTTATTTTGACAATCTTCATGCCAAGGACAAGGCAAATAAGTGAAAAGTGTAATAGTTGAAAAGCATAAGAACCTTCTTTGTTACAATGTTGTGATTTTCCTATGATGGTCATAATTTAAATAAATGAGATACTTCTCTTGTTTTTCTTCTCTTCTTCTATAATTTATGGGGTACTAGAGAATTCTATTACACTACCATCAATGCTTCTTGGTCGCTTGGCATTAGCTAGTAATAAGTAAGAACACAAGACTCATACAAACGACCATTATTGGTTTGAACCAGGAGAAGCTTTTTTTATAAGCCCTGAGTTGATGATGAAGAAGACGCAGCACAGTGCGAGTGAAATGCAAGGCTTCTGTTTCCTACAAGTGGGATCCTCATGTCTACGTCATCTTTTTCCTCAGACCAAGCTTCCTAAGCCAAACCCAACAATCTGTGTCTCTACTGCTTTTGATGTTTTTAACTTGAGAAACCTCTACAGGTTCTGATTCATAGTCTCCATCTGCATCCATGCGCTCGTTGCTGTTTCTCACTTCACTACTACTCGCAGCTTCATCCCTCAAGATATGTACACCACATTCCATAACTTGCTGGCTTCCGTCGCAGCTGAACTCAAACAGAATCTCGCTCATAGTCCCATCCACTTCAGGGGATCTCTTTTCTTTATACAATTCACCGCGAAATATGAGCAGATGTTCGGTTACATATTCAGACCATTGTGGTGATGGCCATTTCCCACATACAAATTCGTTAATGTGGACACCTCCTTTGCTTCTTATACAGCAAGTTATAAAAAGACATGTATGCCCATTGGTTGGCGGAAGCAGGAGGCAAGCCTCAAACCTTGAAGATGCACCAACCAGAGGAATGGTTATGGAGTTTCCAGTTGCTTTGTGAGGGAACTCTGCAGGGACTTCTTTACCGGGTAAGCATACATCCCAGTCACCCGGCCCTTTGTTGTATGATTGCTCGTCTTGCTTCTTCATCCAGTTTCAAACAGTTGTGGAACCTGAGATCCTTGATTGGATCGTGGAAAGAGAAACACACTCTCTCGAGTGATCCACAATTTGTTGCATTTAGGGACACAAGCGAAGGTGGAAGACTCGTAAGTGCCACAAGTTTTGAGCAGTGAAGGCCTACAACGCAGTCTGGAATCTTCTCTATACCACTATAGCTTATGTCTAACATCCTTAAACTTTTTGGGACATGTGTCAATGTCTTGAGGCTTCTGCCGCCTATACAAAGCTGTTCAAGACAAGACAAGCGTCTGAAAAATGATGGAGGAACCTTTTCTATCTGCGTGCTTACTACCCTGAGCTTCTTGATGTTCCTAGATATATATCTGGAAAACTTCTCAATCTCGAGCAAAAACTCATGTCGACTTCCTCAAGAGATGCTAAGTTAATGTTGGTTGGAATTACTTTTAGCTTTTTGTAGCATGCCACATTCAGCTTTTTTAGTTTGTGTAGGTTCAAAATAGAGGAGGGAAGCTTCACCAAACTTGTGCAGTAACTAAGCGTCAATGTGTTGAGTTTAGTAGCACTCGAAAGATCAGGGATTTCTTTCAATTTATAGGGAAAACTCAAATCTATCTCCTCAATATTTGGAAGGGGCTGCAAATAATAAATAACATATTAGAAACATAATTAGACATATCAATTGCTAATTTGGATTCCTTCCCAGAGCTTCTCAAGATTGCTGAATTGCATATGGAGCTCAATGAGACATTCCGGCTGAAATGTTGGAGGAAGACGTTTTCCTGGGTATGAATACCAATCCAGTAACCTTAGACGAGGTAGATACTCCATGTCTTCTAGTACACGCAAACTAACATTCCCAGGACCAAAGTCACCCCTATAAATCTTTAAGAATTTAAGATTACGCATTCCTTCAAAAGCTCGCTTGCTTATAGATAACTTGCCATTTTTGGACATGTCAAATGATATACCTATGACAGATCCAGTACCCTACAAATATTGCCAAAGAAGACTGATGAAACGTTTTATCAAAAAAGCATTAGGCCATCTCTAGATAATATAATATGTAAGAACTTACTGTTTCATTTTCCAGTTCATCACGAATATCTCTTCAGCCTCTTCTAAAAACTGACGCTTCCCCGGCTTGTCAGACTGTTCAATAACTATTTGTCTACCCAATTGTTCACGTAAACGATGCATCTCTATCCACCAGCAGATAGAGATCAAAGATTTATCCGCAAGGATCTTCAAACCATTTCTGACATCCAAGTTACTGTCAGCTAGCAAGGTTGTCACAAGATCAAACTTCTTATTGTTAAAGAAGCATGCAATGTGAAGAAATAGATTTTGATCTTTCTTCAACAAATTGTCATATCCCACTCTTAGTACGTCTTCAATTTTTCTATCAAGACTAGTTTCTTTCAAGACTTGCAAGTTGATCAAATTCCATCAACTTATGGACTAGCTTAGAAAATAGAAATGATCCACTGTATACGCTATTGCAGGAACCAATACCCAAGCTTAAAGACAGTGAGGTAGACTACATGTGTTTGGATACACAACATTGTATTGAAAGAACATCTATCGAAATAAATATCGGCATTAAATACAAAAAACCTTACAGCTTCTTTATGAACATATATGAAGCAGCTCCGTTCCATTTGGGACCGTAATCTCTAATATCTGGAAGCCCTAAGGGTCCACAAATCGCATTGACTACAAAGAGGAGAAACATATCTCCTGCAGAAACCCACATCATCAACATCCAAGTCAACAACATAAGAGGAGGAAACTGGTCTGTAGTGTATGCCAATTACTTATGCCCGTTTATAAGGAGACTTTTAGTATTAACAAGATAAAAATGAGGGGAAATCTGTCAAAAAATTGGGAATAACCTCGATACTACTAAGGCTAATGTCCAGAATTAGTAATCAATCAAGCCTTTACAAATGAAAAGCATGAATATTTTCACATATATACTAGTAACAGACCAGTAATATCTAGGATCATATATTCCAATCTCTCTTTGCCCCAAAAAAACATATTCCAGTCTCTCTAAACGATTAACAAATAGAAAAAAAATAATGGAAGTTATGCATATCTTCTTCCTATGACCGAATCCTACGACCTAAGATGAAGGTTTTTCCCTTCTTCTTCTACCCCAGATTAAGCTTCCCAAACAAGATCCAAGAACCTATGATGTTTTCATCTTTAGAGAGCTGAACAGCTTCAGGCTCATTATCTCCATCTCTTATATATGAGATAGTACCTTATGAAGATGGTGAAGGAACCAAGAAAGTACTAAAACTGGTTTGGTCATCATGGAATTCCACAAGAATTCCGCTCTGTTTTCTTCATCTTCTTCTCCTTCGGACCAAGCTTCCTTAGCCAACTCCTAAAACCTGTATGTTTACTGGTTTCGATGTTTTCATCTTGAGAGAACTTGAAACCTTCTGCGTCATAGTCTCCATCTCCATCTGTGTGGTGATTGGTGTTGCCTCTAGTTCCGTAATAATCCACTTCAATGCTGCTACTCTCAGTTTCATAGTCGTCCACTTCGCTGTTGCTGCTACCCTCAGCTTTATCCGTACTCATGATCTGTACACCACACTCAATAATCTTGTCATCATTGTTCCAGCAGTCGAACTCAAATATAATCTCGCTCATAGTCGCATCCACTTCATGGCATCTGCTTTGTTGACGAAACAAGTCGCTATGAAATATAAACAGATGTTCCGACCGAGGAGACTGATGAGGAGACTGATCTGAAAGCGGTTCCAAATAGCAGCCGCTAACTATAACACCTCCTTTGCTTCTTAGACAACAACTTACAGTACTAAATGACCAGCCCTTATCAGGCGAAATCAGAAAGCAAGCCTTAAACCTTGAGGAAGCAGAGAAAGTACCCGGAGCCAGAGGGATGGTTATGGAATTCCCTGTAGCTTTGTGAGTGAACTCTGCAGGGATTTCTTTACCTGGTAAGAATATATTATCGCCAACCCGTTGTTGTATGATGCGTCTCCTTACTTCCTCATCCAGTCTCAAACAGTTGTAGAATGTGAGTAGCATGGTTGAGCTTTGGAAAGACAAACAGACTCTTTTGAGTGATACACATTCATTTGCATTTAGGGACTCGAGTGAGGGGGAAAGTGCCGGAATTGTCACGAGTTTTGGGCAATTTTCGACGTTAAGATCTACTAGGTGCGGGAGACTTGTGACGCAATCTGGAATTATCGTTATATCACTGTTGCTAAGATCTAGCGAAGTTATACTTTGCGGGGCATGTGTTAATCTCTTGAGGCTTCTGCTTCCAATCCCAAGGCGCTCAAGACGAGACCAACATCCAGCAACTGATGGAGGGACGTCTTTTATCATTGTATTTCCGACATCGAGAGTCTTGATGTTCCTAGATAAATCTGGGAAACTTCTCAATTGCGAGCAATGACCCATGTCGACTACCTCAAGAGATGCTAAGTTGATGTTGGTGGGAATTACTTTTAGCTTTGAACACTTCCTCATATCCAACTGGCTCAGTTTGTGTAGATTCGAAATAGAGGAGGGAAGCTCCACCAAACTTGAGCACGACAAAAGTGTCAATTTCTCGAGATTAGTAGCTTCTGAAAGATTTGGGATTTCTCTCAATCTAAAGGAACAGCCCAGATCTATGCTCTTGAGATTAGGAAGGGGCTGCATGTTAAACACAACAAAATGAGAAATATCTAATTTAGATTGATTCATTAGAAACACAAGAAAGAATATCAAATACCAACCTGGATTCCTCCCCAGAGCTTCTCGAGATTGCTAAATTCCATATGAATTTCGACGAGATGTTCCGGATTAAATCTTGGAGGAAGAGTTTCTCTCGGGTAAAAATCCCAATGTAGTAACCTTAGATGAGGTAGATAATTCATATCTTCCGGTATTTGCAAAGTACCGCCACGCCATCTCCTACAGATTCTTAGGAATCGGAGATTACGCATTCCTTCAAAAGCCCCCTTACTTACAGAAACCTCTCCCATATTGGATGTATCAAATGATATACCTATGACAGATCCAGTACCCTACCAAATATTGCCAAAGTATGGTGAAATTGTTATCATAAACAATATGCAACTTTTAGAGAATATGTCAATATTATATGTCAGAATTTAAACTTACTGTTTCATTTTTCAGTACATCACGAATCTCTTGGGCCTCAGTTAAAAATTGACGTTTCCCGGGCTCGTCAGACTGTCCAAGAACTACCTGTTGACCCAATTGTTGTAGTAGATTGTGCATCACTATATGGCCATTGCTAGATATATGCACGAGAGATTTATCGGCTAGGGTCTTTAAACCATTTCCAACATCCAAGTTACTGTCAGAAAGCACAGATTTCACATGACCTTTGACTTCATTGTTGAAGAAGCATGCAATGTGAAGAAATAGAGATTGATTTTTCTTCGACAATCTGTCATATCCCACTTTTAATATGTCTTCAATCTTTCTATCAAGACTAGCTTCGATCCTAGATAATTGAAGTTCCCACTCGTCCCTGCTCTCCCCACGCAAAGATGAACCCACAACACAAAGGCCTAATGGAAGTTTACCGCAAAGTTCTGCAACTTTATTGGCAAGCTCTTCAAAACCATCTTGTACAGAGCTTTGTTTGAAAGCGGATAGACATAAGATCTCAAGAGCTTCTTCCTCAGACGGAAAATCCACATGGTAAATATCCTGAATCCCATGTGCCTTCAAAATCTTCTTATCTTCTGTGGTAACAATGATCCGACTTCCGGAACCAAACCAAGAAAGTTCTTTAGCCAAAACCTCTAGTTGCTCTAGATCATCTACGTCGTCAAGAATGATGAGCACTCTTTGATCTTGTAGCCATTCTTTTATTGCACCTAAATTATATGTCTTCATATCCCTTTGGTTAAAAATCTTAGACAGAAGTTGGTTTTGCAGATAAACCTTGGAATCATAGTCATCAACACCCATTATGGTCTTAAGACTTCCCTTGAGGTTCCCCATAAAACATTCAAGTTGAAAACTGCTAGAGAGTTGGTTATGTAAAGCTCTAGCAATGGTCGTCTTACCAATTCCTGCGGGACCCCAGATTCCAATCATCTTCACTTGATCACTTTCCAGGCATAACAAAGAGTCCAGTTTTGTCAAGTGAGCTTGCATCCCCACCATCCCTTCAAAATCCCTCGACGGTGTGAGATTCAATTTGCTTGAAACGTCCGTAGCAATCTTTTGGATCATCTTTGCTTCACTAGCCCTAACAAAAAGCAAAACAAAAACGGTGTTGATGGGTCTAAATTTCCACCATTGAAGCATTGCAAAAGAAAAATAAAAGCAACGAGAACAAACCAGTTTAGAGAGTGTTCTCCGGCAATGGTTGCTACATGAGCCAAAGCTTTGCTCCATCTCTGCTTCACCTCCTCTGTTTTCCCTTCACAAATATTGTCGAAAGCATTTCCAAAATCTCCCCTCTGTTTCCGTACATCAGACGGATCAACTTCGTAAAAAATAGTCATCACAATCTGCCCTTGAGCTTCTTTGCACTTGAAGATTTCAACCAATTCATCTAAACACCAGCTTGAAGAAGCGTAATTCTTCGAGAGCACCACGATCGAGACTCTGGACTCTCTAATCGCTTGCACGAGCTCAGGTCCAATCGTGTGGCCTCTCTCGATCTCCTGATCTTTGAACGTCCTGATTCCTTTGCTTGCAAAGTGATTGTGTAAGTGACTGAGAAACCCTTTACGGACATCTGGGCCATGGAAGCTCGAAAAGACATGGTATCTCTTGATTTGAGACGAACAAGAAGAAGAAAAAGCCATAAGAGATCACATATGCTTGAACTTGAAGAAAGTTTTTTTTTACAATGGTTTTCTAGAAAGTATTATTGCGAAAGCATTTACCTTTGGTTACGTGTAACGTAGTGAAGCAAAACGCGTAAAGAGAAGAGAAGTCTCGAAGAAATCGGAATGTAATTTGTACTGAGAAAAATACAAAATTGAAGAGAAATGAACTCAACTCTTACCAACTTTAATTTGTTTTTAATATGACACTTAAGTTTTCCGGTTTGGTTTCGAATTTCTGGTTTTTAAAATTTGGTAAGAGTTGAGTTCTGTCAAGTGAGCTTGCAGCCCCACCATCCCTTCAAAATCCCTGGACGGTGTGAGATTCAGTTTGTTTGAAACGTCTGCAGCAATCTTTTGGATCATCTCTGCTTCGTTAGCCCTAACAAAAAGCAAAACAAAATGGCGTTGGTGGGTCTAAATTTACAAAATTTCCACCATTGAAGCATTGCATAAGAGAAATAAATTAAAAGCCATGAGAACAAACCAATTAACAGAGTGTTTTCCGGCAATGGTAGCCACATGAGCCAAACACAACTTTGAATCATATTTAACAACACCACAAAACTATGAATAAGAAATAGTATATTTAGTTTAGACAATAGAAACATATATCAGATACCAATCTGGATTCCTCCCCAAAGCTTCTTGAGCTTGTTGCAAGCCAAACTGAGTTTGACGAGACATTCAGGCTGAAATTTTGGAGGAATACGTTTTCCTGGGTAGATCACCCAATGAAGTATACTTAGACAAGGCAGATATAGTCCATGTCCCCAATTATGCAGGTTGTCTACTTCTACCCCAAACCCAACAACCTGTGATGTTTTCATCTCAAGGGAACATGTATCATCACCGGTCTTGTCTCATGAGATTTTACGAGAAGTCTGCTCTGTCTAATTCATCTTCTTCTTCCCCAGACCTAGATGCCTAAGCCAACTCCAACTACTTGTATCTTTACTGCTTTTGATGTTTTCAACTTGAGAAAGAGAAACCTTAAAACCTTCTGCTTCATTGTCTCCATCTGTGTGGTGGTTGCTGTTGCCTCCAGTTTCGTAGCAGTCCACTTCGCTGCTACTACTACTCTCAACTTCCTCCCTCAAGATCTGTACACCGCACTCAATAATCTTGTCATCATTTTCCCTGCAGTTGAATTCAAACAGAATCTCACTCGTAGTCACATCCAATTCATGGCATCTGTCTGTTGGGAACAAGTCCCCACAAAATATTAACAGATGTTCCGTTAGAAATTGAGGAGACAGCCCTGAAATCCAATACTCCAGTTCGTTTAGAAGGAGACCTCCTTTGCTTCTTAGACAACAAGTTATATCAAAATGTGGGTTTCCCTTGACTGGCGAAAGCAGGAGGCAAGCCTTAAATCTTGAGGCTGCTGAGAGAGTCCCTTCACCTGCCAGACCTATAGGGATGGTTATGGAGTTTCCTGTAACTTTGTGAGTGAAGTCCATAGGGACTTTTCCACCTGGTAAGCATACATAATTGTAATCCCATTGTTGTATGATTCTTCTCCTTGCTTCTTCCTCCAATTTCACACAGTTGCGGTAGTCGAGACTTGCACACGGATCATGGAAAGAGTTAGCTACACTCTTGAGCGATCTACAATCAGTTGCATTGAGACACCAAAGCGAAGGGGGAAGCCCTTGCAGTGATACGAGTTTTCTACAGTTTTGGATAATAAGACTTTGTAGCCAAGGAAGACCTACGACGCAATCTGGAAGCCTCTTTATATTGCTGTTTCTTAGGTCTAGTTTCCTTATACTTTCCGGGCAATATCTTAACCTCTTAAGGATTCTGCTGCCTATATGCAGCCATGTAAGACAAGACCAATGCCTGTCCATTGATGGAGGAACTTCTTCTATCTTTGTGTTTCTTATATCTAGATGTATAATGTTCCTAGAAATATCAGGAAAACTTCTCAATCGTGAGCAATGACTCATGTCGACTTCCTCAAGAGATGCTAAGTTGATGTTGGTAGGAATAACTTGTAGCTTTCTGCAACCCTTCATCGTCAAATTTTTCAGTTTATGTAGATTCGAAACAGAGGAGGGAAGCTCCACCAAACTTTTGCAGACTACAAGTCGCAATATCTCGAGATTAGAAGCTTTTGAAAGATTTGGGATTGCTTTCAACTTCAAGGAGTAGCTCAAATCCATTTTCTTGAGATTTACAAGGGGCTACACAACAAATGAAAATTTGTCATATTTAGGTCCAAACATTAGAAACATATTGAGATATATCAAATACCAACCTGGATTCCACCCCATAGCTCCTCGAGCTTGCTGAATTGCATCTGGATCTCCACTAGACATTCCGGCCAAAACGTTGGAGGAAGACGTTTTCCCGGGTATGAATTCCAATCTAGTAATCTTAGACGAGGTAAATATTCCATGTCCTCTACCAAGCTAACTTCCCGATGGGAGCCTCGCTTATTTGTGTAAAATCTTAAGAATTGAAGATTACGCATCCGTTCAAAGGCTCGCCTACTTATAGAGAACTCCCTGATCTTGGACATATCAAATGATATACCTATGACAGACTCAGTACCCTAACAAAAGAAGACAACTGAAAGTGTCATCACCATATGCAAGGTTTGTTGAGCAATATCTTAAGAGAATATATATATAAAAGAACTTACTGTTTCATTTGCTAATACATCACGAATCTCTTGGGCCTCAACTAAAAACTGACGTCTCCCGGGTTCGTTAGATTGTTCAATAACTACTTGTCTACCCAGTTGTTGTAGCAAACAGTGCATTACTATCCGTCCATCGGTAGATACATCCACAAGAGACTTGTTGGATAGGGTCTTTAACCCATTTTCAACATCAAAGTTACTGTCAGCGAGTAGGGCTGTCACATAAACAACATCCTTATTGTTGAAAAAACTTGCAATATGAAGAAAGAGATCTTGATCTTTCTTTAACAACTTTTCATATCCCACTCTTAATACATCCTCAATTTTTCGATCAAGACTGGCTTCTAGCCTACATAATTGAACTTTCCACTCGTCCTTGCTTTCTCCACGTAAAGACGAACCCACAACACAAAGACCCAAGGGAAGATTACCACAAAACTCAGATACTTTATTTGCAAGCTCTTCGAAGCCGTCATGTGGAGAGCTTTGATTGAAAGCAGATAGACATAAGATCTCAAGAGCTTCTTCTTTGGATGGAAAATCCACATGGTAAATATTGTCGATCCCATGAGAATTCAAAATCTTTTTATCTTTCGTGGTCACAATGATCCGACTTCCAAAACCAAACCAGGAAGGTTCTTTAGCCAATGTCTCTAGCTGCTCTAGATCATCAACATCGTCAAGAACTATAAGCACTTTTTGATCTCGTAGCCATTCTTTTACTGCACCTAAGTGATGTATCCTCATGTCCTTTTGGTTCAAAATTTTGGACAAAAGTTGGATTTGTAAACTCAACTTCGAATCATAGTCGTCAACACCCATTATGCTCTTAAAACTTCCCTTGAGGTTCCCCAAAAAGCATTTAAATTGAAAATCGGTAGAGAGTTGGTTATATAGAGCTCTAGCAATGGTGGATTTACCAATTCCTGCAGGACCCCAAATTCCAATCATCTTCACTTTACTGCACTCTGGATGAAACAAAGAGTTCACTTTTCTTAAGTGATCTTCAAGTCCCACCATTCTGTCAAAATCCCTTGATGGTGTGACATTCAGTATGTTTGAAACATCTGCGGCAATCTTCTGGATCATCTCAGCCTCATCATCCCTAAGAAAAAGAAAATAAATCTTGTTGGTGGGATTTAAAGTTTCTTTCCGCGTCAAATTGATGAATTCAGTTTTCTTCGAAAAGCAAACAAAATCATGTCGGCGGGTCTAAAATTAGAGACATGTAAAATTAGAGAAAGTTTACCACTTGAAACATTGATTAAGAAAGATTGAAGCACTCTAAACTAATGAAACAAAACAAAAACTACATACCAATTTAGAGAATGTTCTCCGGCTATGTTTGAGACATCAGTCAAAGCTTTGCTCCATCTCAGCTTCAACTCCTCACTTTTCCCTTCACAAGTTTTCATGAAAGCGCTCCCAAAATCTCCCTTCTGTTTTCGTACATCGGACGGATCAGTTTTGTAAAAAATTGTCATCACTATCTGCCCCTGATCTTCTTTGCACTTCAAGATTTCCACCAACTCATCTAAACACCAGCTCGAAGAAGCATACTTCTTGGAGAGCACCACGATCGAGACTCTTGACTCTCTAATCGCTTGTATGAGTTCAGGTCCGATCGAATGGCCTCTCTCCATCTCATGATCCTTAAACATTGTGATTCCTTTGCTTGCAAAGTCATTGTGTAAATGACTGAGAAAGGTTCTACGAACAGCTGAGCCATGGAAGCTCGGAAAGACTTGGTATCTCCTTATCTGAGACGAAAGAGATGCAGAAAAAGAATCCATGAGAGACAGGGTAATGATCAGTTCAAGAATATATCAGAGACTCCCACTGATTTTGTGGAAAAGCAATCTAGAAGGAGAAAATGGGTGTTCTAATTGATGCAAAAGCGTAAAGACTAAAGAGAGATAAACTTCAAATATCTATGAACTCTAATTGGTAAGATGTCAAGCACTAAATAGAAAACTTCCTCATAGCTGTCTCGTGGATGACACATTTAAAAAAAATAAAGCATGAAGCAACGATCTAGAAAGGATGTTAAAAAAAAAGGAATTTGTTTTTATCTTCTTGTATGGTTTCTTGGGAAAACAATCTATGGTGGAACTAACGAAATGGTCATTGATAGTTTGTAGTATATAAAAACTATATATCTTGCAAATGGATTTTCTAAATAACTGCAAACTTATGGAATCAATTGACTTGGTATTTTTTCTTTCTATCTACTTAGTAAAACAAATAATCAATCAAATCAGAATGTGTGTTTTTTAACAACCACATAACCAACCTAAATGTCAAAGAAAGATGGGTACAAACCTTGATGATTGTTCTTCATCCTGATTCTTCTTCATCACAATCTACACGGCAAGTCATATCAAGAGATCTACAGTTGGTGAATTTCAAAGCAGTGAACTAGCCTTAAAACTAGATGATGCAGAGAAAGAGAGCTCACAATTAATGGTTAAGGAGTTTCTGTATCATTACTCTCCTTGCTTCTTTTTACAATTTCACACAAAAATGCATGGATTGTTGCTTATGGCCTCTCTGTAGTGATTTACGGTTGCTTGCATTTAGTGATTGGAGCCAACGGGGAAGATCCAAATACGATTCAAAGTTCACTGAGCCTTTTCTGAGAAGGGAGACAATGACACAATCTGGAAACCTCAAATGTTGTATCCAGACTCTTATTTCCCAATGTATTGAGACTCTCAATAACTAAGCCTAATATAACGGAGGTTCTGTCTTCTTCCCCGGACAAAATCATATGACCTGTAAGAACGTTTTCACAGTTGTCCACTTTACTGTTGCTACTACCCTGAGCTTTCTTTATCCGCATCCACTTCACTTCATCGCACTCAAGGCATAAGCAAGAGTTCAATTTTCTCAAGTGAGCTTCAAGTCCCAGCATCCCCTCAAAATCCCTTGACAGTGTAACATTCAGTTTCTCTGAAACATCTATAGCAATCTTTTGGATCATCTCTGCTTCGTTACCCCTAAAAAAATAGCGTTACGGGTCTAAATTAACAAAACTTGTACACTGTGTAAGAATTGCTTATGAAAGATTAAAAAAAAGTACCAATTTAGAGAATGTTCCCCGGCTATGGTATCTCCTTATGAGAGTCGAAGACGTAGAAGCCATGAGATAGATATTGAAGAAGGTATATCACAATAGCCTTGGATAAGCTATATATGGAGGAGAATATATATTGAAGCAAAAGGCGAAAAAGAGAAGAGATTTTAAAGCCAAAGTCGTTGAGGACCCAATAAGATAAAGAGTCCTCCTCACTGGCCTTCTATTGGCATATCGGAATTTGAATTTGAGAAGCTCACCATTGTTCCGTGAAGAAGCATAGCTCAATGAAATGAGGAAGAAGATAGAATTGTGTAATTTAGGGCTGAGCGGAGGTGGTAAACCGGTTCGGTTCAATTCGTATACAGAGATTTTCAGATTTGGATATATTTTTATCTTGATTCGGTTTAATCTGGTTAGATTTGGTTCAGTTCAGTGTGGATTCATTCATGATAAGGACAGTAACTAGATCACTCTATCAAAGCAAGTTCAAGATCAGTTTCTGGCCAAGATCACAAGTTCAAGGCCAGTTGTAAACTATATAAAGTACTTTAACTGGAAGATCTATAACTCAAGTTCATGCAAACAAGAACCTGCAGGCATCTTTTGTTGATAGCTTGATCCACACAAGCTTCCAACGCTTAGGTTCTATGGCTACATTCTAACCAGAATTGAGTTCACTTGCAAGTCACACCTAGTTCTTATCAAACTATACTCTTTCAAGAAACAGAGTATCGTCCCTGGAATCCATACTCAAATAATTCATCTCTTAACCATGTCTCCAAAGTACAGTAATGAAGAAATACAAGGCTTTGCCTATTAAACCAAAACGGTGTCACTCATTCAGATTCAAAAACTCACAAAGGTTTTGCAAGACAAAACAGATTTTGTAAATCCCAATTTAATCTCAATCTCTCCTAGTACTTTCTCTGTTCTAAAAGTGTTATTATATGAGGAGAACATCTATCGAAATGAATATCAGCATAAACTACAAAAATCTTACAGCTTCTTTAATGAACACCCATGACGCAGCTCCTATCCATTTGGGATCAGAATCCCTAATATATGGATGCCCTAAGGATCCAAGAATCGCCTAGTCTACAATGTGGAGCAACGTGTCTCCTGCAGAAATCCATATCATTAACAAACAAGTCAACAACAGATATTGAGGAAACTGGCCTCTAGTGTATGTCAAATAAGCTCGTTAATGGGGAGACCTAAGCAATAGCAAGTTAAAAATGAGAGGAAACGTGTGAAAAAATTGGGAATAACCTCGATATCAGCTTCCTCATGTAGTTCTTTGGAATCGCCCAGAGAATGAGTTTCCACTTTAGAAGAGACAAAAGCTGGCAATGTGATTTGGTTGATTACTACTACCAGTAATAGACTAACATAAAGGTTCAAATATTCCAATCTCTCTAAAGATTTGGATAATCAGACATATACACAAGACAATAACTATCCCTAGTATAATGGAGGTTCTGTTTTCTTCCCCGGACCAAATCCAGTGACCTTTATGAACAGCTTCATTACTGTGGTGGTTGATGTTGCCTCCAGTTTCAGTGTAGCCCACTTCGCTGCTACTGCTACTACAGTCAGCTTCCTCACACGAGATCTGTACACCGCATTCCATAACCTGACATTCCTTGCAATCTTCTAAACCGTTCAATAATTTGCAGCTGAATTCAAACACAATCTCACCCTTTAAGTCATCATCTTCAAGGCATATGTAATCTTTATCAAATAGGCCACCACCAAACATGAACAGATGTTCCGATCGAGATTTAGGAGACGGATCTGATGAACGCCGTACAAAATGGTAACCAATGTTAACTTGGACACGTCCTTTGCTTCTTTCGTAGTAATCCTCGAGTGTCGAAAGCAGAAAGCAAGCCTTATATGTTAGGGACGTAGAGAAAGCAAGCCTTATATGTTAGGGACGTAGAGAAAGTCCCCTCATGACCCGGAGAGAAAGGGATGCTTATGGAGTTCCCGGTAGCTTTGTGCACGAACTCTGGAGGGGCTTCTTTTCCCGGTAAGCATGCATAACAGAGAACACTTTGTCATAAGATTCTTCTTCTTGCTTCCTCCTCCAGATTCAAACAGTGTTGCAAAACGTGAGTTCAATGAATGGATTGTTGAAAATGAAACATACTTTCTTAAAGTGATACACAATTGTTTGCATTTAGGGAGTCGAGCCACTTAGCGAAGAGAGACCNCCCCCCCCCCCCCCCCCCCCGATTAAGCTTCCCAAACGAAATCCGACAACCTATGCTGTTTTCATCTTAAGAGTGCTGAAGAGCTTCAGGCTCATAATCTCCATCTCCATCTGTTATATATGAGATAGTACCTTATGAAGATGGTGAAGGAACTAAGAAAGTACTAAAACTGGTTTGGTCTTCATGTAATTCCGCTCTGTTTTATTCATCTTCTTCTCCTTCGGACCAAGCCTCCTAAGCCAACTCCAAAAACATGTATGTTTACTGGTTTTCATGTTTTCAACTTGAGAAATGAGAACGAAATAACCAGTTAGATAACTTCTATACTAGAGATCTACCGCAGATCCGAAATATATGACAGATTGTCGAAGAAAAATCAATCTCTATTCCTTCAGCTACGTAGCTGAAGTGGGATATGACAGATTGTCGAAGAAAAATCAATCTCT
>OVAQ01000285.1:0-38518 GCA_900406345.1 Erysimum cheiri | reverse complement strand
ATGATGATGGTTATAACTTTGGAACGATATGCTTAGTATTTTTTTTATATTAATAAATTGGTTTTATATGAATTTGGTATAATAATGGTTATTTAGGGGGCCATTTTTTTTTTTACTGTTTACGGGCTCCAAATCTCTGAGCACGGCTCTGTTTGCACGGTGGTTGAAGTGTTGGTGAAGAAGAAGACTTTTGTGGG
Source organism: Erysimum cheiri (assembly GCA_900406345.1). Classification (NCBI taxonomy): domain Eukaryota; kingdom Viridiplantae; phylum Streptophyta; class Magnoliopsida; order Brassicales; family Brassicaceae; genus Erysimum; species Erysimum cheiri. The sequence goes on along the minus strand of OVAQ01000285.1, from coordinate 38,321 downwards.
GCGGTTGCCGGTGAGACCGGTTGTGTCGCGGCTGATCGCGGTGGGGTTTGTGTGTCTGACCGGTGGTTGGCTTTTCTTCCCTCAGTTAAAACGGAGCAGCGTGATGGAGAGACGTGCTAATGAAGCCTTGTTGTTAGTTGATTTCTTCAAGCGTATGTTTTTGTTTTCTTAGTGATAATATTTATAGCCACCACGGACAACTTGGAATTACCATTTGCAATACTTGATTCCACGTATTTATTGTCTTCATGTATTACTTATTTAAGTGTCTCGTGGAATTAAGGGAAAAAAAATGAAAAAACATAAAGAAATCCTAATTTTATTAAAAAAAACATAACACAAAAATCCTAATTTTATCAAAATTTGGTTTTTAAGATATACGAAAATAACTGAATCCAAATTGGAAAGGACAGAGATGAACCTTCTTTCTCAAACTAATATATAAACAAATAAATATATGTGATTTTAATTTCATCATATTTATTTATATAATAATGTAAGATACAATATTGTTTAACATTGAAATGTTTATGTCGGTATAAATATGCAACTTTTTAGTTAAATAAAAGTTTCAAATATATTTCTGGTATTATATAGTAACCTAGCTAGTTGGCATCAACTCTATTTGGTTATCTATCTTTTGGTGGTACAAAGGTGATAACCAAAAACCAAAACCATATACGCATATAGTAGTTTTAGATTTTTTTGGTGGCATGGAATACAAACACCAAATCAAGGTGTCCAAGAGTAAACTCAAGAATGTGCGTTGATCGAACTAGGAGTAATAAGGATACTAGAGCCAGCCTCAGAAGATAGAACGTAGAAGCAATGCTGGTCTAGTGGTCTTCATTGTCCACCTGTAAACTCACTGGCCCTAATTTTTGTATTTGGTCCAATGTTTCAATTCATTCCAATGACTTTTTATCCACGCATCAACCAGGTTATAAACACATCGGTTATTGTGCAGACTCAGCAACTTAGAAAAGAGATCCAAGAGATGGAGAAAGAACTCAACACCTTCATCATAGTATGGGTTTCTGCAATAATCTCTGTTTCTTACTGTTACTACTTATCACCCAGAATCAAAACTAGTTTCTTTCGATTACTCTCGATTATTCCCGTATGTGCTCTGTTCTTCGTTCTCCCTTTCGTCTTTTCCTCTAGGACTTTCACATTGATCACAGCGTATTGCCTCCCAGGAATTGCCAATTTAAAGCTCATCCTCTTTGCCTTTGACCAAGGTCCTCTTTTCCCACTCCCATCAACCCTCACCCGGTTTATATGCTTCACTTGCTTGCCTATCAAGCTTCAACAAAACCCTAAACCCCCTTCGTCTCAAAACCTTTTCTTCAAATGGGTCTTGGCCATTAAAGTTTTAATCTTTGGTGTTTTGTCAAACGTGGATTGTGACAATCAAAATCTACATCCAATTTTGCTGCTAGGTCTCCGTCCTCTGAATCTATACTTGCAACTTGAGATTCTCTTAGGCCTCATCAAATATATGGTCACTATCACCCTTGGATGCGACCTCGAGCCACAATTCAACGAGCCATACTTAGCCACATCTCTCCAAGACTTTTGGGGCCGCCGCTGGAACCTCATGGTCTCATCAGTTCTCAGGTCAGGAGTCTACACTCCTGTGCGGCGTGCCTGTGGACGTCTAGTGAGCTCAGATCATGCTATATTGATCGGTTTTTTCGCAACGTTCATCGTGTCAGGTGTGTTTCACGAGCTTCTCTACTTCTATTTAACTCGTGAGACACCTCCATGGAAGGTCACCGTGTTCTTTGTGTTAAATGGGGTTTGTACGGTGGTGGAAATGGCCCTGAAGAGGACAAAGTTTGTGCGACGGTGGCAGGTGACACCTGTGGTCTCTTGGCTGCTCACCATGGGGTTTTTGGTTGTGACCAGTGGTTTGCTGTTTTTCCGTTAGAGTAATCGGAGTAACACATCTTCATTTTCATTCCTTGGTAAACAGGTTGAGTAAACGTATGAGTTTACAAATTAAACTTAACCCTTTTTTATTACGTTGCTGAATCAAATTAATTACAATATCCTGTATGACTTGACATTTTCATTATAAAATACGAAAGCCTTGAATTTGTAAAGTTCATTGAATGTAAATTGTAGAATCAAACTGCTTTTCTTTATTCTTATGCATGCCTATTGATCTTCTCCTGCAACTTAAGAAGCAACCATCACAATTCAAACCACACAAAAAATTACGCAAAGCAACCAACAAACAGAAAGAAAAACTGAAGAAATATCAAAACTAAAACAAAAAATAAACAAAAAAATCCCAAATTTATATTCATGGCACTCTATAAGCTATTGTGAGGATGCATAAACTTTAAATGTGTTTAATCTCCTACAGAAGAAGCTGTTTTGATGTTACATTACCTTAAAATATGTTTTGAACAAGACTGAAACGAACTTGGATCAAAGTTCAAGCAATTCGCTGTCGGAATCTTCTTACATTCATTTCTGTAGCTGTAAAACCACATGACAATCCGGTTACTTACTATACACGCAACAACCAAGTTAAAACCTAGATAAGTGATTAACAAACTCTAGAAATGCATACGAAAAAAGAAGATCTGAGAAATGGAGGAAGAACTCAAGAGATTGGTCGAAATATGGGTTCTAGCTATAATCTCAGTATCTTACTGTTACTACTTATCAACCAGAATTAAAGCTGGTATCTTTCGATTAATCTCTGTTCTTCCCGTTTGTGCTATGTTCGTTGTTTTTCCTTTCTTCTTCTCCTCTCTGCATATACGTGGCACCATGTCCTTTTTCCTCTCAGGGACTGCCAACTTAAAGCTCATACTCTTCTCCTTTGATCAAGGTCCTCTGTTCCCAATTCCTCCTAATCTCTCTCAATTTATCTGCTTCACTAGCTTGCTTCCCCATCAAGCTTCAACAAAACCCTAAACCTCAAAACCATTTCCCCAAATCGAATTTCGCCATTAAAGTTGGCATCTTTGGTATGTTGTTACATGTATACGATTACACACAAAATCTGCCTCCGGTCTTGCTATTTGCTGTCTATTCTTCACAGAGATACTTGGAGCATGAGCTTCTCTTAACCGTCGTAAAAGTTCTTAGTTCTTGTCAGTATCACTCTTGGGTGCGATCTCGAACCACAATTCAATGAACCATACTTAGCTACCTCTCTTCAAGACTTCTGGGGCCGCCGATGGAACCTCATGGTTTCCGCGATCTACCGACCGGCCATATATATACATCCCTGTGTGCATGGAGCTTCTGCAAAGGCCGAATGAGCTCCGATAAAGCTAGGTTTCTGGCGGTTTTGGCGACGTTCATATATAGTCTCTGGTGTTGGTCACGAGTTCCTTTTCTTCACTTTTACCTTTGAGATGCCTACATGGGAAGTCACTTGGTTCTTTGTGTTACATGGGATTTGCACTGCCACTGAAGTAGTGGTGAAGAGGACGAGTTTGGTGCAGCGGTGGAGGTAGAGCCGTAGCAACGATTTTGAGGGCCACATGCGGAAAAAAAAAAAGGCCCCTCTAAAACAAATGCATAATTGTAAAGAAAAAATGCATAAATGTTGGTGGTGACTTTGGTGCAGAGTCGTGTCTCGGTGTCTGTCGTTTAGGTTTTTNTTTTTTTTTTTTTTTTTTTTTTTTTTTTTTTTTTTGGTCACGTGTAACAGAAAAAAGGAAAAAAAGAAAAAAAAACAAATACAAAACGCAGACAGAGATTCGAACCGTGGACTCAGGTTCATTAGTGGGAGAGGAAACCAAACAAGCCACTAGGCTAAGGACATCCTTGTTGTTTTAAGGGCCGAAATTTAATTTAAAGACAACAAGAGCCGCAGCCCTTGCCTGGCCCGCCTGTATTAAGCTACGGCTATGAGTCCGATGGTTTCAAGGCTGCTCACGGTGGGGTTTGTGGTCATTACCGGTGGGTTGTTGTTTTTTCCTCAGCTTACAAGGAGTGGCGTCATGGAGAGACGAGCTAATGAAACCTTGTTGTTCATTGATTTCTTCAAGCGCAAGATCTGTCTTCTTTTTGGGTGATAAACTGATAATATAAGATAATCATTTCATTTCTTCTATTTTTTGTTCATAAAAACTTTGTTTATCCTTTGTTTTATTTAAGAAATAATAAACTTAAATTTTTTTTATCATGTTATAAATTATAAAATTTTAAAATAATTAGGAAAATAAGTTTAATGTGTAAATTCTAGATTTGTTACTATAAGATAAAATTTAATTCTCTTAAAAAATGTATATTTTTATATATTACAATATTGGAATTTAAACTAAAGATAGATTTCATTATTTAAAATGTTAGATGAAATTTAAATAATACAATTTTTTACTATTGACACATGTAATAATCTCAACAATTGTTGATACATGCATGATGCATCCAACTTTATAGAAAAAAAATTACATTGTTTTTCCTAAATATAAATATTCAAAATGGATAGTTGGAATACATGTCTTCTATCTTCCAAAACAGTTCATATGGATCTCCCAAAATGGGCCTTCATTTAGCTAACCCAAGTGGAGGTTGCGAAGGAAATGATCCCAACTCCGCAAAGACGACGTCGTAACGTAATAGAGTCAAAGGGGTCAAGACTCGCTTACCCAGAGGGAGTCTTTCGTTAACTTAGCCTCTACAACACCAAAAACGGACAGAAATCAAAGGCTGGTAAGAAATCCGTGAGGCGTGTCCTGAGATTCATATCTGCTTCATCACCGATTTCATCGTAGCCAAAGGTAGTTGCATCAATTTGATTGATATACGTCCAGATTTTGATTGAATTTGAGCTCAGTTTTACAAATTTCAGGTTTGGTTTCAAAGTTAGGGTTTCTTGTTCCATTTTGGGAATTCGAGTTTTCAATTGCACAAATGAGAGCTTCAATTAGATCATTCTTTGCTCGTATTCAATTCATTGACATATCAAATTTCTGAATTTTGACCCGATTGATATTATTTCTATGTTATGGGATTGAATTGAGATGTTGAAGTTTCCTTCGGACCATTGAAAAAGTTTTCTTCCTATATGTCAAAATGTTGTTTCTTTGGTTTAGGATTTACTCTCTATGAATCCTAGTACTCATTCTCTGTAGTTTGTAATGGTGTTTGTTAACTTTGTTTGCCTTTCTTCTGGAAGCTCTGACAATTCTATGTGGTTTGTTTTTTTGCTTCGTTTGCTTCTTGGTCAGAAGTTGGTCTGAGCCCTTGTCAACGTTGTTCCATCGGGTATGGGCACTGAAACTGTTTCAAAACCTGCGATGGATAATGGGTATGAAGACAGTGATGATGACAAACCTTTGGTGATCAAGAGGAAAAGTACTGTTTCTTCCACCAAGGTATCACCTATGAGACCACCTGTGACTAGCCCTAATGGAACCACTCCTTCGAATAGAACTTCTACAATGAAATCCTCTATGCCATCATGTTCTTCTAAGACTTCACCAGCGAAGTCACCATTGCAGAAGGATACGCCCTCTATTGTTAAGGATAGGAGCCAGTCACATAAAGATCAGTCTGAACGTAAAAGTGAGCGTGAGGATTCTGAGGATAATAGACCTTTAAGTTTAATACTATCTGGAAATTCCAGTCGGCAAAATAAAGGGCCAACCTCTTCGCGGCAGGTTTCTTCACCGCAGTCAGAAACAAAGAAGAGTAGTGATCAACCTCTTGATAGAGCAAACAGATTCATAAAAGATGAGTCAGATGATGAAACTCCAATCTCATCAATGCTCCGGAAGAAGATTGGTAGTGGGATGTCAGGTGGGAAACAGGTATCTAATGATGAAAAGAAACCTTTGGCTAAAAAGTTGCATCAGAATGGTTCCGCACTTAAGAATGAAGTGCCGAACTGTAAGGTATTAGGGAAGAGACCTCTGGAGAAGAATAGTTCTTCAGATCAATCTTCCTTGAAGAAGGTCAAGGTATCAGCTTCACCTACTTCAGTGAAAATGAAACAAGATTCTGTTAAAACAGAGTCAGATGATAAGGGAAGGGTTTTGGTTTCACCTAAACCAGTGAAAGCTAAACAATTATCTACCAGAGAAGATGGAACTGATGATGATGATGATGTACCAATATCCAAGAGATTCAAATCAGATTCCTCCAACAGTAAAATATCATCTGCAAAGCCTAAAGCAGTGAACCGAAATTCTACTTCTTTAGCTGCAAAGCCACAAGTGACAAGAGTAGTTTCTCCTCGGTCCAGAACAATGACCAAAAACTCTAAGAAAGTAGTGAAGGACTCAAAATATTCCTCGTCTTCGAAATCGTTACCTTCCTCTGGAGATGGGCAGAAGAAATGGACTACCTTGGTGCACAATGGTGTAATATTTCCACCACCATACAAGCCTCACGGCATTAAGATTTTGTACAAGGGGAAGCCTGTTGACCTAACTACTGAACAAGAAGAGGTTTTCCTCTCAATCCACGTCCTCAATCTTACTGATAAATGTTATATACGCGTTTCTTAAGTGACTTTTCGTCCATCTCGATATCTAGAGTGCTTTCTTATGTCATTCTAAGAAAGCATTATTATCCATGCTGATGCTATGTTGATGATATATACAGGTTGCGACAATGTTTGCAGTGATGAGAGAGACGGACTATTATAATAAACCTCAATTTAAGGAGAATTTCTGGAATGACTGGCGAGCACTGCTTGGCAAGAAACATGTAATACAAAAGTTGGATGAGTGTGACTTTACGCCCATATATGAGTGGCACTTGGAAGAGAAAGAGAAGAAGAAGCAAATGAGCACAGAGGTAATTAAAAAAGAGAATTTCATTTTTTCCTTGTTCTTGATTGGTTCTCTCACAAATAGTTCCATCTTTAATTCCCATTATATTGCATTTGGGTTTTGTTTGTTTACAAGGATACTGATCTTAGTTGATGTAATCTTATTGCTAAGATGAAATATGTAACTCTTTTCGAATTAGTTAGTGTAATGGCTGACTATATTGGTGTCTCAGACCTGGTTTTCTTATTGTTAAAATTTTTCAAGAAGAGACAGTATATCATAATTTTAATTGACATGCTACAGGAGAAAAAGGCTTTGAAAGAGGAGAAACTGAAGCTAGAGGAGAAATACATGTGGGCTGTTGTTGACGGTGTCAAAGAGAAGGTAAGTCTCCCAATAGCATTGTCATTTTTCCCAAAACAGAGTTCCTCACTTAGACTTCTGTTTACTTTCAGGTCGGTAATTTCAGAGTTGAACCGCCTGGGCTTTTCAGAGGCCGTGGAGAACATCCCAAGGTTAGTCCTGTCTCTCAGAGACTAACTTTTGTAAACAATATACCTTGACTTTGTGGGTTTGGGTGGCTTCAGTTAAGGCATGGTCTATACTGTTTTCTCATTCAAAACCATCTACTGTCTGATTTTCAGATGGGAAAACTAAAGAGGCGTATCCGTCCAAGCGAGATCACCTTAAATATCGGGAAAGGTGCTCCAATTCCAGAATGTCCAATCGCTGGTGAAAGGTCTTGTTTTTTGCATGGTTTCCTCCAAAATAGAAAAGCATTATATAATGATCGTACTAAGCCATGAGAGCTGTGTAACTTTGCAGCTGGAAAGAAGTAAAACATGACAACACAGTCACCTGGCTAGCTTTCTGGAATGATCCTATTAATCCGAGAGAATTCAAGTATGTATTTTTGGCAGCTAGCAGTGCTCTGAAAGGGCTGAGCGACAAAGAGAAATACGAGAAAGCCAGGAATCTTACGGTATGTAGCTTTCATTTTTATGAAGCGTGCTTACTCTTTCAATGTTTCTCCTTTTTAGCAAGATTTGTTTTGACTGCAGGACCATATAGATAATATAAGAACAACCTACACTAAGAATTTTACTGCCAAAGATGTTACAACGAGGCAAATTGCTGTGGCGACATATCTTATTGATAAATTGGCGCTTAGGGCTGGAAATGAGAAGGTAATTTTAAACTTGTATTTTGCAAGTTTAAATTATTTCTAACAAATAATTGGCGGCCTAAACAAAACGTTTTCTGATGAAATCTCATATTTTCTTTTTTGATTGGTAGGATGATGATGAGGCCGACACAGTTGGTTGTTGTACATTGAAAGTTGGAAATGTGGAGTGTATTCCTCCAAATAAAATAAAGGTATTAATTTGATTCCAGAAGTTTTACACTGGTTTCATATAACAAGAGTTCACTTGTGAAAGTAGATAACATGTGTTTAATCCTGGGCAGAAGACTTATAGTCTCTCACATTTCCCTTTTTTTTCACATGTACGCAGTTTGACTTTCTTGGTAAAGATTCAATCCAGTATGTGAACACAGTTGAGGTTGAGCCTCTTGTTTATAAGGCTATTGGACAGTTCCAGGCGGGTGAGAATGGGCTTGACATTGTATTTCACAGGTTATCTTTCTTTCTTTTTTGGTGACTGATTCAAAAAACTAGCTTTCTTTTTTGCCCCATCCAGGAAAATCCAAAACGGATGATCTTTTTGATGCGTTGGACACCAGTAAACTGAATGCTCATCTGAAGGAACTTGTGCCTGGTCTCACAGCTAAAGTATTCCGTACATATAATGCTTCCATCACTTTGGATGCAATGGTAGGTTCAAAATCTTGGATCTTTTGGGAATTTGGTTTACATTTGAATAAAAATTTAGTCATAGGTATCCAATAACAAGTATTCATATTTCTTTATTGTCTTCCTTTACATTTTTCACAACTATGTTCCGTTTTTATGTGTGACAGTTGAGTCAAGAAACCAAAGATGGCGATGTTCCTCAGAAAATAGTAGTTTATCAGAAAGCAAACAAAGAGGTAAAAGATTGTTTATTCTCCTGGTTATTTCTTGTTCTGTGCATAACCCATGTGTATCTTTTAGGTTGCCATAATCTGTAATCATCAGCGTACTGTTTCAAAGTCACATGGTGCTCAGATTGAAAAATTGGCTGCGAGAATAGAAGAACTCAGGGTACAAATCTCCTATTAAGCTGTTGATAACTTTTGGAATTTCTATGCTTTTCTTCTGGATTCATTAAATCCTTCCGTTTGTTTGTTTTTTAATATTTCTGTAGGAGGGTCTTAAAGAGCTCAAAACTAATCTTGACCGGGCTAAAAAGGGAAAACCACCACTGGAAGGTTCCGATGGAAAGAAGATTAGAAACTTAGATCCAAACGCGTAACATAACTTTCCCTCTTACTTCTTAAAAGACTTCTCTAGATATCTATCTCGTCTTTAACATTTACGTCCTTTGAATGTTTTTATTGCAGGTGGGAGAAGAAGATTGCTCAACAGAATCTTAAGATCGAGAAAATGGAAGGAGACATGCATACAAAAGAAGACTTGAAAACCGTGGCACTGGGCACGTCAAAGATCAATTACCTGGATCCTAGGATCACGGTTGCATGGTGCAAACGTCATGAAGTACCAATCGAAAAGGTAAAAGCTTTTTTCAGAAACAAACCAGCTATCAGGATGTTGATCTTCTAAACAAGAGAAACAAGTTTTTCTTACAAACTAAAAAAATGTTTCTTGTTCTAGATATTCACCAAGTCTCTTTTGGAGAAGTTTGCGTGGGCGATGGATGTAGAACCCGACTTCAGATTCTCGCGCCGGATGGTATAGAGAAGCTTTCTCAGATGGAGCAAGTATGGTTCTGACGCCATTGGAGAGCAAATGAGCTGAATAAGATAAGAGCAAAGAGCAAACCGGCCTTTCTATTCATCTTCCTCCTATGTTTAGAATTTTTACCTGAGTGAGTCGAGAAAAATTCAAGCTGTTTCATTAGTTATGTAACCTTTGTCTTTAATTTTTACTATAACATTACTTTGACTAATGTTATGTTACTTTTAAATGATTAAAGAAATAGAAAATCGGAAGAACAAAAACACTATTCCCTCTGTTTTCATTAGATGTTTTAGTCAAAAATTTTGTGCAAATATGTAAATTCATATAGATATGAAATTAGAAGCTTATTTTAAACTTTGTATGTAAAATGTAAGCCAAAAGATAATTAGTGTGTTTGACTTTGACATAACATTTAAAGATAAGTTGGATTGGCCTATTTTGCCCTCACAAACTCACACACGGATCCAAATTTCAGATTCACCGGATTCGCACGAACAACATCGTCCTCCTCCAAGAGGAGCTTTTCCATTTCATATCTGTGAGATCTCCAGACACTTTTCTCCTCTCGCGTCTTTTCCGATCGAATTGAATCGATCGCGTTGAGGTTATTGTACCCTAAATCACGTGTAATTCTTCCTTCTCGTCGCAGGAATTCTCTCTATCAGATCAGGATCAAACATGGGTTTCCTTATAACAACCCTAATCTTCGTCGTCGTTGGGATCATTGCTGCTTTATGCGCTAGAATCTGCTGCAACAAAGGTCCCTCCACGAATCTGTATGTTTCCTTGCGACCCTTTCTTAGCAAATTTTATATTTTGATTTGATTTTCTTAATCCCAAGGTATGAATTGATCGTGGGTATGCTTAGATTTGATTGCTGCGTCAATGTTAGTTGGGTAATTTGATTCAAGGGAGCCTGAATGCTGGAATCAATGGTTACTCTTTACGTTTGGAATTGAGGATTGAAATAGGAAACATAAAGGTTCAATGCATTTTGAGGAAACTTCAAATTCTTTGAATTGGTTACTTGGTGTGGTAATATCTTCAAGGAGCTTGATTGATGTAGAAATAGTATTGTCACGGTTTCGTTTCTTGTGCTCTGAAAATTCATGGATGTGTCATTCGTTGAAGTTGTTTGTATCATTAATCAAGATTCAGGCTTTGTTGTATAATCTGTCTTCCTTGTTTTTTCTTGACTGTTTTGCTTTGACTCTCATGCTGTAACCATGGAGTTAAATATCTCATCTTTATTTTTCTGATAACAGGTTACATCTTACTTTGGTTATCACTGCGACAGTCTGCTGCTGGATGATGTAAGTTTATGTTTGATCATATACCTTTTGTGTTGCTTTCTAGCCATTGGCTTACATTTACAGCCCATTGTTCCTTCTTTGCATTTTCTTCGTCTTCAATTTTGCTTCGTGTCAGAAGACGTGTTATTGTTTCCTCTCCTTAATCACTGTTCTCCTACACGCTAAGATATCTACAACAAAGTAGTAGTTAACTGCTTCCAGTCTTAGTTGAAATCGCTGAAAGTTTCATAATTGAACTCATGAACATTGTTCAAAGGTTCTTTGAGTGTCTGTATATTGAGTTTGATTCTATGTTGCTTGGTCACATTTTCTTACTATTTTGTCAGGTGGGCAATTGTATATATTGCACAGATGAATCCTCTGATTGTCCCCATCCTAAGCGAAACAGAGTAGAATCCTCTACTCAGACAAGAACCTCAAACTAGAAAAAGCATGCGCAAAGTCGAGTAATCTTGATCCTTCTGTATCTTCAATCTTTAAACAGCTTTACTGTTTGTAATTCTTACCTCGGTGTGAACAAATCAAAACCTTTTGGCCTCTTTACTATTTTGAGATTTTCATGTAATTCATTCACCCAAAACAAAGCTGAATCTCCGTTTTGAGATTACTCCAAACAGTCCCACATTGTATTGTTGATTAAAATAAGCTTTTCGAAATAGTTACGCATCTTCATCTTCTACTTGACGAAGATTCTCAATCTTCATTGAGTGTATTGTATCTTGATAAATAAAAGTCAATTTGGTTCTGAATGGTATATGAATCAATGTGAAACGTCGTCGTTCGTGTGACTTAGAGTTATAGAGGGTCCACTCGATCCCTTCACCTTTCCTTTGTGACAAACACTGAACTGTTGATATTTTCATTTTCTTCGTCGACGACACTAAAACCCTAAAAAACCCTTTTTTTGTCTCTCTCTTTGTTCTCTGAAAGCAGAGGAAGTAGACAATGGCGACAATTCCGTTAGCGCAGCTTAATGAGCTAACGATTTCTTCATCGTCTTCATCGTTTCTTGCGAAATCGATATCCCATTCGTTGCATAGTAGCAGCTGCGTTTGCGCAAGTACCAGAATCAGTAAATTCAATGGCGGCTTCTCTAAACGAAGAAGCGATTCAACAAGGTCTAAGTCGTTGCGGTTGCGATGCTCTTTCTCTCCGATGGAGTCTGCGAGAATTAAGGTGGTTGGTGTCGGTGGTGGTGGTAACAATGCTGTTAACCGGATGATTTCGAGCGGTTTACAGGTCTCATTCTCAGTCTCTTTCTCTCTACGAAGAAGAAAGAAATTAAATTTTCAAGTTTTTGCTTTGATTTGATATAGAAATTTCCCATTTTGGGATTTTGTCTGTGTTCCAGAGTGTTGATTTCTATGCGATAAACACAGACTCTCAAGCTCTGTTACAGTCTTCTGCTGAGAACCCACTTCAAATTGGAGAGCTTTTAACTCGTGGGCTTGGTTAGTTAAAGTTTTTACTTAATTGTGAAGATGTTGTGCGAGTTTTGCCACTCAAAAGCAACAAACTTGCGTCTACGTTACTTGATTTAATAGGTACTGGTGGAAACCCGCTTCTCGGAGAACAGGCTGCAGAAGAATCAAAAGATGCAATTGCTAATGCTCTTAAAGGATCAGACCTTGTTTTCATAACTGCTGGTATGGGTGGTGGCACAGGGTCTGGTGCTGCACCTGTTGTAGCTCAGATATCGAAGGAGGCTGGTTATTTGACTGTTGGTGTTGTTACCTATCCGTTTAGCTTTGAAGGACGTAAAAGGTCTTTGCAGGTAATGTGTTGACACTGTTTCAAGTTGAATTGGTTTAAGTCTAAGTCTTGTTATGGATCCGTGGCTAATTTGGTTATTTTCTCTAGGCACTGGAAGCTATTGAAAAGCTGCAGAAGAACGTTGATACCCTTATTGTGATTCCAAATGATCGTCTGCTAGATATTGCTGATGAACAGACACCTCTTCAGGACGCATTTCTTCTTGCAGATGATGTTTTACGCCAAGGAGTACAAGGAATCTCAGATATTATTACTGTGAGTCTGTGTATTGTATAAAGCGTAACAAGTTGGTTGATGAATGCTCATTCATTGATCCCCAAGATTCTGAGGAAACAGTATCTATTGTTCATTTTCAGATACCTGGACTGGTCAATGTAGATTTTGCGGATGTGAAGGCAGTAATGAAAGATTCTGGAACTGCAATGCTCGGGGTAGGTGTTTCTTCTAGCAAGAACCGAGCAGAAGAAGCAGCTGAACAAGCAACTTTGGCTCCATTGATCGGATCATCTATACAATCAGCTACTGGTGTCGTTTACAACATCACTGGTGGAAAAGACATTACTTTGCAGGAAGTAAACCGAGTTTCGCAGGTGCGGTATTTTGTCCTGGTTTACTTGGCTTTACTTCTATTGGGTACATACCATATTATAATGCACAGTCTTGTCATGCTTTTGGGGGTGTTTGCAGGTCGTGACAAGTTTGGCAGACCCATCAGCCAACATCATATTTGGAGCTGTTGTGGATGATCGCTACACCGGAGAGATTCATGTAACGATAATTGCCACGGGCTTCTCACAGTCATTCCAGAAGACACTTCTGACTGATCCACGAGCAGCTAAACTCCTCGACAAAATGGGATCATCAGGTCAACAAGAGAACAAAGGAATGTCTCTGCCTCACCAGAAGCAGTCTCCAGCAACTATCTCTACCAAATCATCTTCTCCCCGTAGACTTTTCTTCTAGTTTTCTTTTTGCCTTTCCGTTGTTGTGCATCAAAAATGTAACGATCTTCAATCTCAAATATCAATTACATTTGATTTTTCTCCAAAATGTCCCTAAATCAAAACTACATTTTGATCACTATGCTAACCTAAGGAAAATCCCAAAAAGTCATCTGGTAAACCAGTTTTCAGACATTATAGCTGGACATGATTGGTCACTGAAACAGCTTGGAATGGCTTCAATGATTTATCACGGGGATCTTCAAGAGAAATGAACTTGTGGGAACTTGATCCTCCTATGAGGGAAGGGAAATGAAACCAAGAGAATAGAGACAGTTTGTTAGTGGTTAGAGATGATCATTATAATATCATTGTTTATTTTGAATGCGTCTTCATTTGGTGTATGTGATATTTGGCTATTTGCTATTGTATGGTGTTTTAGGATAACTATTGGCTTTGATCGGGATTTGTTTTTTGAACAAACGAACGGGATTTGTTTAGTTTATTTATTTTCCATGGTAAAAGTGATCGTCATTCTTGTGTATCAATCAATCAGTAGGGTTTCAGAAGACCCATGGAGGCTCTTCTTCACAAATTTTCTTTTTCTTTTAGTAAGGATTACACACAAAAGAGAAAGAAGTAAGAAGCTTTTAAGACGCAAACATTGTATTCAATCAGACCCTTTAAAAGGATTGTGTAGAGATCTCTTTGGCAACACTTGGATTAGAGTTTCTTCTGCATTTTACAACAACCTAAACACCGATGATTTTGGCAAGTTTTCTTGCCTGCAATGAGAAGAAAGAACCAATTCTGAGTTCCAGTTTCTGTTTTCACCGTTTGCGTCTCACAGGAAATAATCAGGTGCAGGTTTCTTGGCTGGAGCTCCTCTCGATTCCTGCATCCATAGTCATATTATGTCTGATAAATCAAACAAGAATTTGAACAGGAAATTAGATAGGTGAGGTTGTTACTTGTGGGGCCGCATCAAAGACACGAAACTCCTTATTTAGATTCTCATCGAGCTCTAGAATTGCGGCTACATTACCGCATCTGGAGCACACCCAAACAGTAACATAAGTAACATGAACACTATAGGCAAAGGAAACAAGATCGTATGTGCAAGGTTGTCAGTCTCTAATTACCTATAACAGTAATTTGGGGCAGACCAAACAGTGACTATCTGGCTATTGAACATCCATTTGTAACCCTCCATAACTAGCTGATGAGCTCGGCATATATAATCAATGTTGTTTGAGTGGTTAAAAGACGTGACAACACTGCCACCAAAAAGGAATCCGGCACCACGGGGACTCAATCCCCAGCCATCCACGATATCTTCTGGATCAGACCATAAAAGATCACACATGGCACCATCATGTGGTACTTCTTGCTTTCGATCAATAGCCCTGATCTGCCAAAAGAATTGTATGAACGGACAGTCAGGTATATCCTTGTAGCTAAACCTTCTGATTATATCAGTACTTTCTCAACCTGGTCTAGAGTCATAATAGCTGGAGAGAGACCTCCATGAACACAAAATATCTTGTTCTCGACAAGAGCTGAAAGACTTTGACAAATAAAAGATAGGAAATTTCCGTTACATTAACCAAAATAATTCTACCCAGACCTCCAAAATGAAAGCCGAAAATAGGGGTGTGTACCTCAAGTAGTCAAAGATATCTGTGCAGTATCTCCAGACATTTACAGAGCCATATTTACGCAGGCACTCGTCATAAAATCCATATACCTACTAAAAGCAGACTCTTAGATAGTCTGAAAATATACACACACATCAAAGTTTTCTAAAATAGACTGAACTCACCTGCGTAATTTGCCGGCTCTCGTGGTTCCCTCTAATGAGAGTAATACGGTCTGGATATCTAACCTGAGAGTAAAAAAAAGTAACCAACTTGAGGGACACTGGAACCCCTTGGAGAGAAGACTATCCAAAGAATTCATATATTGGGCTATGTATTACCTTGAGAGCTAGAAGAAGTAGAAATGTCTCAACTGAATAAAAACCTCTATCAACAAAATCTCCTAGAAACAAATAATTCGTCTTAGGGCAATCACCCCCGACTTTGAAAAGCTCCTTCATGTCATAGAATTGCCCATGGATGTCGCCACATATCTAATCCATGAAAACAAAACAAAATATCAACTAGCAAGACAGTCCATGGAATCTTCAGACTTGTAGAGAAGATAGGCAACAGAGAAATTTCATCCACTATCTTCGAGAAATTACCACCCAATTCATAGAAACAATTGTTGCAGAATATTTAGTCAACAATGTATTTCATTCCGCATCGTCCCTAAAACATAGGAACTAAAATTTCAAAAACCAATACCTAGCAAAACCATCCAAAAACAACTAATTTATCCATAACATTTCTAAAATTATTCACAATCAAAACCAACTACAACTGTCCTGAGCAACAATTATGCCCAAAATCCCAAAACCCAATTTCAATTTTCGTCAGATTCCTCAACTCACAAGCTTTGAATTTCATGGGTTCTCTCCAAAACTCAATCTTCATCCATAAGTAGTGATAAATTCTTTAGCTTGAATCAACAAAACTTACAGTGACAGGAGCATCGACTCTTTGAACATTACTCTCTTCAACTAGAATTTCAATAGCTTTAAGACAAAGAGCCTTCACTTCTGATTCCTTCAAAGGTTCACAGCGTTTAAGCTGCTCTATCTGTTGGTCTAGGTCTGACATATTTCTCTCTTCCTTTCTCTTTTCTTCTTCTTCCACCTTTCTTCACAGACAACTAATAAATGAAAAAACTAAACCTTGATTTCGATAATCAGACGAAAATTCACGAAACCCTTGTCAAAAAAATCTCTTCTTCTTCCCCAGGAGAGGCTTTGCTCCTCTCCGAAGGGGTGTTTTCTTCCCCAACTCTTTCTTTCTTCTTTTTCTCTCTCACAGTCTCTCTCTCCTTTGCTCTGTTTTTTCTTTTTCAAATCCGGTCCTTACTTTTGATGAAATTCTAAATTACCGCGAATGTTTTCAGATTACATTTTTTAAGCCAAGTTAAGAATTTGGGCCAGATTTCCTTAAATTCGACTATTGGCCCAATATATATAACAAAGTAACAGGCTTTGACCAAAAATAAAAGGTAGGAAAGTAGTATATACTATTATATACTTCTTCTGTCCCACAAAAGATACATGTTTTAAACCTTTTTTTTTGTCCCACAAAGATCAAGTTTTTAAGTTTTCAATACATTTTTTGTTAATTAATGTTAAGATATTACAAAGTTCAAAAAGTATTTATTACAAATATATAAATTTTCTTAATTTTTATTGGTTAATATTTATGGGAAAGTGTTTTATGTAGAAAATTAATAACATATATGATTATATATTAATTATTTCTTAATATGTGTGAAAAATTCTAAAACATACTCCCTCTGTTTCTTATTATAAGATGTTTTAGAGATTTCACACACATTAAGAAAATATATTAAATAGTGGTTATAAATACCTAGTTTTATGTGATTTACAATTTTTCACAACTTTAAACCAATAACAATTCAAAAAATTCAATTTTTTTTTTTTTGAAGTTTACAATTTATCATTATTAATCAATAAAAAATGCATTGAAAATAGAAAATATCTTATATTTTGAAACAAAAAAAAATTCTAAAACATCTTATATTTAGAAACTGAGGGAGTATATCTTTATGGGACGGAGAGAGTATAACAATACGTTGTTTATGGTAGTAAAATTGATTAGCTATGTTTTTTAACAATTGGGGAAAGTAAAATTGATTAGGTATGTTTTAACAATTGGGGAAAGGAAGTAAATATAGGTCAAAGTCAAAGTAAATAAAGCAAAAGTGTAAAGGGGATGTTGAGATGGGATGTTGAGATTCGAAGAAAAGACTCTTTACTTTTTGACCTAATAGGCCTTTCCATTTATGTTTATTTTGATTATTAAATTGCAAAAAACTTTGGAAACCCCCACTTTTCTTAAAGTTTGGTGACCAATTTTCAGTTGGTAAAAGCTAAAAAAATTTTTTAAAAAATGCGCAAGAAGATAAGCCATACGCAATCTGTGGACGATGTCTTCGGGTAAGAAACAATTTTTGGGTTAAATTGCGAATTAATCAAATACATCAATAACGTTTACAAAAAAAACACAAGACTAAAACAGTAGATGCTGCTATCGAAACCTTAAAACAAGACTAAACCACATATAACTTCTCATTAGCCCTTGTGATGATGGTAATTGGAAGTCTCATGGGAGAACAAAAAAATACTAGGATTTTTTTATATGTAGTGCAGAGAAATTAATTGAATATAAAGTTGATTGGTACGTAAATCTAGTCTCTTCTCCCCTAGCTAAACTAACCGTTAATCGTTTTGTTGTCTCCTAATGAGCAAGAGTCCATTACAAATATATCAATGATCACAAGCCGACATAATTCTATTATCTATATTGATGCTCTTTTAGCATTTGGAACATTATTATTTTTATTACTAATCATTAAACCTTGATGTCAAATAGAATAGGTCAAGTTCTAGGAGATGGTTTTAAAATTTGTGGTAGTTTGAATTTTGGATACAATTGGCTACAAAATATGTCGTAGTTCTTGATCACTTTCACTACTATTATTTCTTAAGAAAAGAAAAAAATTATATAGAAATTTGCCCAAACAAAAAAAAAAAAAACTATATGTCGATATGATTTTGTGTGCTACTAAAATATTTTATATGATACGTTTTCTTGAAAACTACCTAACAGATTGCTCAAATTCAATAAACCGATCGGTTCTTCGGTTAGTTTAGTGTGAAAGTTAAACATCATGCATATGCAATTAAATTAAAGAGTTAATTAAAAAAAGAGCACTGTCCTTAGAAACTTAATCGCTTTTAGGCATCTCAACATTTCTTTACAGAAATAGGCACTCTGCTTTTGTTGAATGACGCTTCTAACCTCCACCACAATACGTCATCACCTTTCACTTGGCTTACGACAAATTCACCTTCCAATTCGGCTTCCACTCTGTAACAGGATAAGCTTCTCTCATACCTGTAAATTCAATCCTGTAATTGCCTCTTGTAACAATCAAATCTCTCTCTCTCTCTTCCATTTTCGGAGTAAGAAATTCTTTCCTTTATCTTCTCCTTTGTATTTCCACCGATTTCAATGGTTACATCCCGTAATCATCGGTGTTTGGAAGCTCAATCTGTAGTACTCTCATCACCGCCACCTCAAAATACGAATTTTAAGAAACACCCACCTCCAGTTCTTCCTACGCGACGCTCACAATGCTCTCGTACGAAGATCGCTACCTTGGAAACTCCGTCGGCTGGATCAAACATCGGAAATTTATGTGTTCGTGTGCTTTCTTTTTAAGTATATGGTTCTATTTTGAAGATGGAAGTTGTAGAAGACGAGGTTGACACATAAAGTAGTTAATGCATTCCATTTGGGTTCTTTATTTACAACTTAGGGTTTAGATATTATATATGTATGGACGATGTAATTTACAAGAAAGTGTGTGTTCTTTGTTTTATAATCTCCTTTTTTTAGCTAATTTTCAAAGAGAAGTTCCGATAATTAATTTGAGATGAAAAAGCTTGTTGAGATGAAACGCATCTGTGGAAAATTGGCAGACGAAGAAAAAGAGAGAGAATGAGAGATTGTTTGGAGAAGAGAATTAACAAGTGTATCATTTTTGAACACCATAGCCAACTTGCAGAGTTGACTTTTGCATCCCAGCCGATGGAGAGAAGGGCAATAGGAGAATAATGAAAATGTCTGCAGCAAACAGTGTAAGGTCACTGTACCAAATGCCCAAATCCGAAACTGCCTCTGGAATTATGCCCATTTTTATAAATTTCCCTTTATCCAAGGTCCATACATCTCCTAGACACATACCAACCTTTATTAATTTATTTGTACCAAATTATTCGATCATCAATTCTGTGATCTCTTAAATTATTCTTGGGTACTTTCTAACCAAACTATTGACTCTTAGTAATATGTGACTGAAGATGCATCTCTTAATACGAATGAATATATAGTCTAATCCGGCCATTATAGTTTGGTTTAAATTTTGCCTTACTGATACACAGACTTTTTTTTCTTTTAATTAACGAGTTAAAAAAGAAATTTTTTACGGCAATGCATCAAAGCCAAACAATAGATATTTAACTTTTTAACAATAGTACACTCACAAAATAAATATAAATTTCCAAGGCTATAGTTTGTCCGCAAGATTAATGGAAGAGTGATTGATTGATACCCATTTGGTGGGGATCTTGATGATATGGTATGGTTTTTGTGGTCCTATGAATTAGTCACTTTGCAAGTTTTTTCTTTCTTTCTTTATCCAAACACTTGTGGTTCTCCAATATTCTTAACTACCAAAAATTTTGTGATGAGATTTCGCATCTACTTTTCTTCCCATCTCCACACCTACTAAATTACCCATGACTTTGCTCTTCGGTAAAATTATAGGTTCTGATCAATGAAGATATTTTTGTTGTAGATCCATTACAATTTTTTTGTTGCCATTGGTTTCAAATTTTTATGAAAGGTACTAAATTTGTAGAAAGATGTTCTATTACAAACTACAAATGTGATGAGATTTTATCATCTATTAATAAAAATAAAAATAAAGAAAAAGAAAGAAAGAAAGAGATTCTATCATTTGTTTTCCTTCTCCGACCATGTTGGTTTCTCAACTGAATTGAATTGTATTTGACAAATAACTATCACATCATCGAATAATTAGTTTTGATTTATAATGAATAATACTACATGTCCCAAATTCAATCACAATTCACAAACAATATGATTTCTATCCTATAGCATTGTGGGTTTGAATATATTTTCTATGCCACCCAAATTTATTAGTTGAATACTTCGTTTTTATTATTAGAACTTTAAGGATGATGTTGCTATTAGCAAATGATTAAAAAAATTGCTAAAAGTTTGGATATGGTTAATGTTAAAAAATATTTTATACTATATTAATTTTATAGATGAATAACAATAATTTGCCAGTTATTGTAGAGGTCTAAGACAATAATATATAATAAACTTATACAGCAACAATAAACATGCGCTTCAGAATGTTGAAATCACATAGATAAAACTTATATTAATGTTAAGTTCTCAATGATAACAAATATTCAAAACGTGTTTTCATCATTTTATTTTTCTTGAATAGAAAAATCTTATCGTCTTTCGTTATATTCGTTACCGAACTCTGGACAAAAACTCTCCACTCACAACCGTCGCTTAAATTTTGATGACTTCGTAATAAGGGAAGAAAAAACATAGAACTGAGTAACGAATATTTTAATATATCTTGTGTTTTGGGTCTTAAAAATGACATAAAGTCCAATTTTTTTTACCTGCATTTGTTTTTATAGTTACATGTTAAAAGAACGTTTAAAAAAAATTAGGAATAATTTGATGACAATTCAAAATTCAGTTCATGGAAGATAGTAATGAATCTTTTTTTTTTTTTTTTTTGGTCAAAGAAATNTTTTTTGGTCAAAGTAATGAATCTTTATTTATGTCACGACATCAGAATAAAATTAGAGATAATACGTGTAAGGCCTTAAACCAAGATAACTACTTCTAGTTCCAAAACCGCTTTTGGCTTTATTCAATTTCATTGTTTAACATAGTTCGGTTGTTTATTGGATTGATTGGTAATCTCTTACCATTGCGATAAAAAGTATACGGTTTTGATTATTACTAATCATAAAAATAAGAAAAACTATATAAAAAGCAGTATTACATCTATTATATTTTATTATATTATATTTTTAAAAATATATATTATTAAAAAAAAAGAATAAATTTTGATTATATCACCGAATTTAAAAAAATATACAGTAAAATATAAAAAAATTAAAATTTTTAATATATATTATATATATCAAATTTAGCATATATTTAACAAAACAAAAATTAGTGAAATTAGCAAAATGAGAATTTTACAATTGAAAATATGGTTTAGATTTACCAATTTGTTTTAAAAAGTTGCCACACAATATCTTGAACATGAGAAGACAGTTCACACGTGATTTTCATGTAAGATGATTTGATATGCAAACCTACAAAACAAAGTATATAATTATCTTATTTTTTTCATGTAACATGCGTATATGTATTTGAATTCAAAATTTTCAAGTGTGTGAAATATCGCAGCCTCTATGGCCTTAACAAAAGAACATATCATAAATCTTACAAGGAACTGATACCTATGGTAGTTTACAAGGACATCAAGGCTCAGATTGAGCAAGTAGCAAAGGGAGATCAATCCCAAATACTATGCTCTCTAACCCAATTTCATTCCTCATAAGGTAAATCAACTTCTTCTTTTGAAGATGCTCTGACAAGTTAATGTCGATGACAGAGGACGAGCTGCACAGAAAATCAATGGTCTTCAATCTGGTTGATCCTCTAGTGAGGCAGTACTGCTCTGATTTTGATGAAGGCAAGACCATGTTTTTCCTCCACGTTGAACAAGAAACTCCTTGTGGTCTTCCAATCCCAATTCGCTCAGCTCACTATCATTTCAAAGGATTCTACAAAAATTTTAAGTGTGTGAATTTATATATTTTTATTATGATGTAAAATGTGTAATAATAAAAAAAAATTAACTCAATCAAAATGTTTAGTTTTTATCATCGGCCAAAATCACATCAAGCTAAGTTTAAAAAACATTTTAATTACCTAATGCATCATCTTCAGAGAATATTCATTCACCACATTTAGTTTTGATATCCTAACTGGTTTACTTCTACCAGTACCCTCCTCCTTAGAATTCTTTTTCATTCTAAGAGTATCCTCTGTGTAAAAAATATGCTTTCGTTTCCTCAAATTATGGTTTATCTTAGATGATTATTCTTCTTCATGCTGTCTCTCGCTTCCATCTCTTTTTCATATTTTTTTTTGGGTGATCATACCGGAAGACTCTTTCGTCATGCAGCTAGTATTATCGATCTCTTAAAAAGAAAAAAAAGTAAAAATCGATTTACAAAATAACCTAAAATATCTTCTAACAAGAAGAGCCACTAATTAGTTATATGCCATTAATGAGTTTTATGAGTGGCTAACAACGATAGCTTCATTTCTTACCTTATTCAAAAACTACATTTTCTAAATGATACTCCATCCGTTCATTAACATAGTATTTTCTAGAAAAAAAATTTGTTTGAAAAATATGAATTTTCTCACTTTTCTATGTACATTGTTAATAATAAATTATTGAATTCAAGAAAAATAACTAAATATTATTGATTTAGAGTTGTTGAAAATTATAAATCACAAAGATAATGTATTTTAATATGTTTTGTTGTTATATCTGAAAAAGCTAGAAAATCTTATTATATAAAGTTGGGTTTTCGAAGTTACTAACTCACAAGATCATGACATGTGTCATATCTATCGGTTAGAGATTTTGACACGTGTCAAAAAATATTTTGTTTTAAAAAATTTAAAAATAGAAAAAGATAATTGTGAGAAAAAAAATAAAACGTAGATAAATTTAAAAGTGTAAAAAGATAATGATCAAGAAATTCAAATCTATTTTAAAAAATTAAAAAGATAATGTTATGAAAAGTTCAAAGGATCAAGTAGATAAAAAGGATAAAGATGAAAAGGATTACATAACTAAAAATATTATTTTTAACAATTCTACAATGTATAAATATATTTACAATAAAATATTTTTTAAATATAAATAAATGATTATAAGAAAACTATAAATTTAAATAATTTTAAAAATATAAAAAGATAATGTATGTCGATAATTACGGGTAAATATATGTAATTACTCTGTCAATAATTACAGGTAAATATATGTATTTTTAAAAATATATCGCCGAATTAATGGAAAAAAAACTTCAAATTTTCACCGCCTCTCAGTTTCCTATATATATATATATATACTTTGATAGGTTTTCATATCATCTCATATGGATTTATTGCGTTTTATAACTGTTACTGTAATTTTATATAAATTATAATTATGTTCTTTATTATGGTTGTAAATTTGGAGGATGTGGAACAAACATATGTATCGATGCATGAAGATTTCGGTGATGTTTCAACTAATTGGTCTAGAAGCTATCATCGTATGATAAGGTAAATTTTGCTCAAAACCTAATTCTTTTGGTATTGGTTTATATGTTTCAATAATTGGCGTCGAAGTATTTTGTTAACGTTTAGTAGGTGAATATCTTATGATTTATTTTATTGGATGAATAAGTAAATTTCTTTCTAATGTATAATATGTTTTATTTTTGATGTGATTATTTAGGGTTATGGTACTAATGTTTTTGTGGATGCGAGGATTTAAAGACGTTTGATATGACTATTGTGTTATAATAGAGGTTTTGATCTAAATGTGATATTTTTGTATGTTTCTACACGTTTTGATAAGTTACAAATTCTTTTGTCAACGATTAGNAAATTTTGTTGTCAATGTTTAGGAGGTTAATGCGTAAAGATTGATTTCACCGGATGAAGATATAAAATTTTGAAACATGATTGATGATAAAAAAACTATATAATTTAAATATATTAAATTAATTAATAAACAAAGAGAAAACTTAAACTAGATAATTTATAAATATTTTACAGAATAACTAATTTTGTTTTTTATACGGGTTATAAAATTTAGTTATAAACCTACGTAATCGGGTCCTAATAATTTTTTTCTTGTACGGGTTATAAATTTTTTATTTTAAACTCGCGTATACGCGGATCCTAATCTAGTACTATAATAGAAAACAGAGCGAGTAATTCGCGACTTGACCATCCCATTACTACAATTTTTAAATCTGTTTGGTCTAAATTTTTTATTTTCTTTGAAAACTCCATTGTAATGCTTGTTATAAAGTAATAAAAGTCACAAATCAAATTTTCATCAATTTCTTGTTCCCATCCTCTCGGCATCATAGTTTTGGACCAATATTGGACCTCACCTTAAAGTTTATGTTATCAACTTTCTTCGTTTTGTTATTTAAATCCTTCCACATATGTAAACTATATGTAAAAGAAAAAAAACTTAGCTAAAAATACTTTCTTAAATCAAATCTACTGCAAATTGTAATAATGTTGTTTGGTATTTTCAAATATAGGACATACTTAGAAAACTGAAGTATGAAAAATAGATTTGGAAGAAAAAAAACATTTAAAGACATAAAAATCAATTAATTTCTTTTTATTTTTTCCATATATTTTGTTTTGTTAAAATCGGAATATTCCAAAAAAAAACGGACACTTGGGAGAGTTAAATACATGCATGTATAAATTCATAGACATGCTTGAAGGTTGTGGCTATCATGAGTCCCTTCGTTAATAAACAATGATGTAGGACCAAAGCTATTCAATAACCAACAAAACGATCACACACCAAGAAACTCTCTTCTCTTCACTCTCTCTAATTCTTCATTTCTCACCATACAATTTTTCATC
This sequence comes from Erysimum cheiri, assembly GCA_900406345.1. NCBI lineage: Eukaryota > Viridiplantae > Streptophyta > Magnoliopsida > Brassicales > Brassicaceae > Erysimum > Erysimum cheiri. The sequence goes on along the minus strand of OVAQ01000285.1, from coordinate 13,220 downwards.
TTCTTTTCTTTATCCTTTTCAAGATTTTCTTTTTACTCTTCTATCACTTATCTATCTATCTACCTTTCATGCTCTTTCGCCACTCCTTCCCATAAAATCTGATCATTAATCAATTCCTCTCAACACTCAAGAAGCAAGACACAGAGGAGAGAGTCTTCTTCTCTGTTTTTTGTCTCTCTAGCTATATATTCAGACATTGTGTGAACAGAAACAACACACAACTTTGTGTTCTTTTCTTTAAGTTTTGTTTAAGACATCAATGGCAGGGACTGGATTGTTCTCAGAGATTTTAGATGGAGAAGTCTACAAATACTACGCTGATGGAGAGTGGAAAAGTTCTTCCTCCGGTAAGAGTGTCGCCATCATTAACCCGGCCACAAGGAAGACACAGTACAAGGTTCAAGGTATGTCTCATCAATGTCTTCTTTAAGTTTTTCTCTCTTGATTTCAAATTGGTTTTTGTTGTTTTGTTCTTAAGAACCAGAACTTGATCTTTTAATTTGCATGTATGTTATGGGAATTTGATGAATATTGGTTGATTTCTTGAGATGACAATTGAAAAAATGGGAAATTGAGAATAATTAAGATGAGAGAAACAGAGGAGATGAAAAACAGAGGATATTAAGATAAGATAATGTTCTGTTTCTGTTAAACACAGCATGCACACAAGAAGAAGTGAACGCGGTGATGGAACTGGCGAAATCGGCTCAGAAATCGTGGGCAAAGACTCCTCTTTGGAAAAGAGCTGAGCTTCTTCACAAAGCTGCTGCAATCCTCAAGGACAACAAAGCTCCCATGGCTGAGTCTCTTGTCAAAGAAATCGCTAAACCCGCCAAAGATTCTGTTACTGAGGTCTCACTCTCTCTATATATGCATCATGTTCGTTTTGAGACCATTTTTTGTTTGTTTTTTGAAGATCTCTAATGTTTGATTTTGGTGAAAGGTTGTAAGGTCTGGAGATTTGATCTCTTATTGTGCTGAAGAAGGTGTTAGGATCTTAGGTGAAGGGAAGTTTTTGCTCTCTGATAGCTTCCCCGGTAATGACCGTACCAAGTACTGCCTCACTTCCAAGGTATAATCTCTTAGATTCATATGTCTGCATCAATGGTTGAAGTTAACAAATGTTTTGATGAAATTATGTGTTTTTTCTTCTGCGCTGTAGATTCCGCTCGGTGTGGTTTTGGCTATTCCTCCATTCAATTATCCGGTCAATCTCGCTGTATCGAAGATCGCTCCTGCTTTAATCGCCGGAAACTCCCTTGTCCTCAAACCTCCAACTCAAGTAACTAATAAACTTTACACTGTTTTATAATTTGAATGTTTTGAAAATGCTTTTTAACGGTCTGTTTCTTTAGGGAGCCGTTTCTTGCCTTCATATGGTACATTGCTTTCACTTAGCCGGTTTCCCGAAAGGTCTTATCAGCTGCATCACCGGAAAAGGCTCTGAGATCGGCGATTTCCTCACTATGCACCCTGCTGTTAACTGCATTAGGTATATATACATTCAACAAACAGGTTATGTTCCTGTTAATTACTAAAATTTTCGGATGACCGGTTTTCAGTTTCACGGGTGGTGATACGGGAATCTCAATCTCTAAGAAAGCCGGTATGATCCCTCTTCAAATGGAACTTGGAGGAAAAGATGCATGCATTGTCCTAGAGGATGCTGATCTTGATTTAGTTGCTTCCAACATCATCAAAGGAGGATTCTCTTACAGGTAAACTAGTTAGCCACAATGAATGTAATCAACCGATGTATATATGGGGATTCTGAGTTAACCAGTTTTATCTACTTTTAACCAGTGGGCAGAGATGCACTGCGGTTAAGGTAGTCTTGGTGATGGAATCAGTGGCAGATGAGCTTGTTGAGAAAGTGAAAGCTAAAGTGGCCAAACTCACGGTTGGACCGCCTGAAGAGAACTGCGATATCACGGCCGTGGTGTCGGAATCTTCAGCTAATTTCATTGAAGGATTGGTGATGGATGCTAAGGAGAAAGGAGCAACGTTTTGTCAAGAGTATAAAAGAGATGGTAACTTGATTTGGCCTTTGCTTTTGGACAATGTTAGACCGGACATGAGGATTGCGTGGGAGGAACCTTTTGGTCCTGTCTTGCCTGTCTTGAGGATCAATTCCGTTGAAGAAGGGATCAATCATTGCAATGCTAGTAACTTTGGTCTCCAGGTTTGGCTATTTGGATTTAATTAAGTCCGGTTTATTTTGTTTGCACTTAACCGGAGCTAACCAAACAATTTCATTTGAAGGGATGTGTATTCACAAAGGACATCAACAAGGCAATACTAATCAGTGATGCAATGGAAACTGGAACGGTTCAGATCAACTCTGCACCAGCTCGTGGACCGGACCACTTCCCTTTCCAGGTAAATCATTGCTTTCTACACTCATTTTCGCCTCGGTCATGACCGGTTAGCTAACTCGGTTTTGGATTGGAAAATACAGGGACTTAAGGACAGTGGAATAGGATCACAAGGTGTGACAAATAGCATCAATTTGATGACCAAAGTGAAGACCACTGTCATTAACTTGCCTACACCTTCTTACTCTATGGGTTAGTTTCCCTTTTCTATGTCCTTCATCTTAGGATCAAATCAATCGGTAATGTTTGTATTTGGATTGAATCGAAAAACTGCGAATAAAAGGGAGTGATATTAGAGTAACTATTATGTATTGTAATCTTTGTGTAACCAATAAGAGGATTTTATAAAAAATGAGTGAGAGAGCTTTGGTTGTGTTGTGTTATAACAGGGGACGGTTTCATCTCACGACTGTGATTCGAGCACACAAAAGATCCTTTCGATAAATATTTGGATTTTAATACTTAAAATAATCTTCTTTTGGTTAATGGTTAAAATTAAAAATATTTCATTTAAAGATGTTTGAGACCAATCTCATCGATTTCTCCGGTGGAATTTTCCAAAGTATTTACTACAATAAATTATTCTTTCAGATGGTATCGAAAGTACAAACTGGTCAGTATGTGGTAAAAAAATGGTTTTAAGTTCTGTCTGAGTCTGATCTGACCCATCTTTTAGCAAAAACGAACACCAATGGTTGGAAAACGATTTGTTTAATCTAGACACTAGACTCTAATCTCACGATTCACTAGATAAAACAATTATTGGTCTTCGTTTCTAAATTCATAAGGTCTTTCTACTATTATGAATTAGATATAGGTTTGTGTTAACTTAAGTTTTAAATTCATATTATATTATTTTCATAGATTAACTTATGTTTAGAATTTAAAAATAAGTTATGTTTAGGTCTCCCAACCCTACATATAGAGTCCGAGTATTTTTTACTATTTAAAACATTCACAGTATTCAATTATGATTATAATGACTGCAAGAAATCTCAAACTCTTTTTTTTTTTTTTTTCCGACAAAAAAAAAAAAAACGAAAAAAAAAAAAAAAAAAAAAAAAACNAAAAAAAACAAAAAAAAGAAATCTCAAACTCTAGTCTCTTAACCCATAGATGAGTCATTCAATAATTAGACTACCATAAGTTAATTGGTTTTTTATTCATAGTTTGGTTAGTCTGAAAGTAAAGCAGTTAAATTTATTTATTTAAAACTATATTTTTTTTTTTTACTTTTAGAAGATTCTTACAATTAGTTTTACAAATCATATATTTACATAATAATGTCAAGAAACTCAAAACATACGTGCAAAAAAAAAATCTTCTTTTTTTCATTCGCATATAGACATATTTTATACGAGTTGAGAATAAAGTAGAGATAACTATGAAAAATAAATATGTAACAATCTAAGTTGGAGTACGGAGCAAACCATCTAATTTGACAAAAAAAAATGCATTACTTTATCCGATCAAGAGTCTTAGAAGTAGTAGAAACATGTAGAGTTGAAATTGTGCCAAATGTTTCTATTTGCTTCCTTTTTGAAAAACAAAACTTGCATAAATATGAATGACATAAACTATCATAATATAGAGAGAGATAGGTGTCACATAATACAATACAAACATGAGATATCGCTTCATCCAGATCACTAAATATGGATCTTGTTGCGCACATCTTTCCAATCTAGAAAAGCAAAACCTCTACGAATATTCGAATAGTGATCATTTTAGCCATTGTTGCAAACACTTTTATAAAACTGAGTCTTTCTATTTGGTTGTTTAGAATGTCACATTGGAAATGAAAAAAAAGATGATATATAAAAGATACGAGCTATCAATTCATTATCAATAATAAAAAGAAAAATTTAATAGATAATGGACTTGTATATTAAACAACTTAAAAACAGATATGAAGACATATTTCTTGGCATTCATGACAAACAATGGTTGAATAGTAAGATGTGAGTTGTTTTCTTATTAAACAAAACAGCTTAATTTTGTTTTCTCAAATAACTTTTGGAGATTTTGTTAAAAATGACCGTCGAAGTTAAGAAGAAGAGAGAAACGAACTGTGAATTAAAAAAAAAATATATATATATATATATATATAATCAGTTTCCAATTGATTGATGGAAGAAAGAAAGTCCACTCTCAAGTCTCAGTTCTCAATTCTCATCCTTGCTTGCATTATACATTGAGACATTAGCCCAAAAAAAAAAAAAAAAAAAAAAAAATTNAAGACATTGAGACATTAATATTTTATTTTTAAGATATGATCACCAAATTATTAGGTGGAAGAATATCCTAATAAGTTGTGGAAGTGTAATGCTCTCTTTTTCAATTTAAATAATTTAGCTTACATTGAAAAATATAGTCATTGTATAAAAATAATAACAACTCAAATTGACAATTTTTTTTTTTTTTGGACTGAAAGAGAGCCCATGGACTTTTCATTTAAATTAAAGAAGAAACAACAGAAGGCCCATCCACAGGGGGAGAGCAAACGATAATAGAGTTTCTCAAGGTAAGCTTTGTGATTGCATCCGCTTCCTTGTTTTCCTCTCTAGGTACAAATCTAAAACAGAGATCATGAAAAGTAGATGAGATAGTCAGGATATCGTGTAGAATCCCGTGGAGCTCTTTGTGATGAGTTCCGTTGTTGATGGCTTCGATGAGTTGAGATGAATCCGAAGCTACAAGAAGTTTTGTGAATCCGATTTACGAGGCGTGATTGAGAGCATTAAGGAGTGCTATTCCTTCTGTTAGGAGAGGAGATCTGACATGTGTCAAGCTTGTGGATCCAGAGGTGCGTCTCTGGGTTCGGCGATCGGTGAAGATCCATCCCAAGCCAGCTTGTTTCGATGTTTTGTCCCATGTCGCGTCTGACTTGCAGACTACAACGTCAGATCCCAGTTGGGGAAGGCGTTTCTTTGGGCGTTTTGAAAGTGGATCTTTGTCAATCGTTTGTGCTTCCTGCCATTCTCGAGCTAAGCTGATGGCATGCGAGAGAGTGTCCTCTGGAGATGCATGTCGCTTGGAGAAAACTTGCTGGTTGCGTTCATTCCATATTTTCCAGAGGATCCATGGGGCCAGAGGTCTTGCGCCTACTCCCACTGGTGGTAGACAGATCCGATCTTTAAGCTTCTCGAATCGAGCTCAGAGAGTTAGCGTCTGATTTGCTTCAGGTTGTCCTGCGAAAGGTGCCAGCTCCCAGATTCGTGATGCAAAAGGGCAAGTGAAGAACAGATGGAGAGTCGTCTATAGTTCCCCACAAAAGGGACATAGGGCTTCATTGGTAATCTGTCTTATTCGGAGATTATCACCCACAGGTAAAGATTCTCTCATCATTCTCGACATGAAGAAATATAGTTTTGGTGAGACTTTGGATTTCCAGATGTGCGTGTTCCAATCGAAATCTTGGTTAATGTCTCGTTGTAGGGAGGATCCGGGATTTAGAGTCAAGCTCTCATAGTATCCAGTCTTCGCCGAGTATTGGCATGAGGTTGTGGGGAGCCAAGAGAAAGCATCCAGGGCACCACTTTTACTTAACTTGATCTCCAGAATCTGGTCCAAATATTCTGGGAGGGTTTGCTCAATCTTGTCAACATCCCAATCCAAAGTTTCATTGGATATGAGGTATGATACTTTGAGATCCTACAGCTTCTCCGGTACTGGCCCCATTGGAGTAGTTGGTGAGGTAAGAGATGGGTGTCATTCCCATTTCCAATTACCTTACCTAGTTGAGCTTTAAGCAAGTCTTTGCCAATGCAGATGCCTCTCCATCCATGAGAAGTAGCAGCCGGAGCTACACTGTTCAGGAAAGGAGTCGTGTGGCAGTATTTCCCCAGTAGGACTTGAGCTAGTAGGCATTCTGGATTGTTGAGGATTCTCCAGCTAATTTTTGCCAAGAGTGCATCATTGAAGTGCTTTAAGTCTCTGAAACCCAAGCCACCCTCTTTTTTGGAATTGATAAGCTTATCCCAAGCAATCCAGCACATTTTCTTCTTTTCCATTGTAGAGTCCCACCAAAAACGTGTTAAAACATATTGGATTCTTTTATAGAGGGAGTTAGGAAGCTTGAAGCAGGACATAGAGTAGGTGGGCATGGCTGCAAGGACTGACTTTAACATTGTGGTTTTGCCTGCAGCAGAGAGGAACCTAGAAGACCAACTGCTGGCTCTTTGTCTGATTTTGTCCACAATGGCAGTGAAGAGGTCTCTCTTCTTTTTCCCAAACAGCTCAGGTAATCCAAGATATTTACCTAAGCCTCCTTCTTTCTGTATCTCCAGTTGGTTTTTGACTCTTGATCTTGTTTATGGTGGAGTCTTTGCCGAGAAGGTGATGGCAGATTTTCCTGTGTTTATCATTTGGTCAGATGCAAGCTCATATTTCTTCAAAATGTTCAGCAAGGTAGAGCAGTTTTGAGGATAAGACTTACAGAAAAACATAGTGTCATCCGCAAAAAGAAGGTGACTGATTTAACTGGGACTTTTCTTTCCCACTTTTATCCCAGTTAGGGTATTATCTTTTTGTGCCTTTTTGCAGAGCCCAGACAAGACCTCACTGCATAAAATGAAGATATAGGGAGATAGAGGATCACCTTGCCGAATCCCTCTTTGGGGAGTAACCAGTCCTTTAGCTGAGCCGTTCAGGAGGTAGGAGTAGCTTACAGTGGTGACACATTGCAGAATCCAGTTTGTCCAAGTTGGATGGAAGCCCAGCCTTGTAAGTACATCTTCTATGAAGCTCCATTCAATCATGTCATAGGCTTTACTCATATCAGTTTTGACTGCCATATAACATCTTTTCTTTGCTTTGGAGGAATGCAAGTAGTGGAGGACTTCATGGGTTATAAGCACATTGTCTGATATGGCTCTCTGGGGCACAAAGGCTGACTGGTTTTCAGATATCATAGTGTGGAGGACAGGTTGCATTCTTTTGGTAAGGATTTTAGATATTATCTTGAAGTAGACAGAGCACAAAGCTATGGGTCTGTAGTCAGCCATCTTTTTTGGACTTGGTATCTTTGGGATCAATCTGACGTGTGTTCTGTTTATGTTGTGAGGTAGGATACCAGATGTGAAGAAATCCTGGATTTCAAGAGTAATTTGGGGGCCAACAGTGTGCCAGTTGGATTGGAAGAAGCTGGCTGAGAAGCCATCAGGGCCTGGTGCCTTATCTGCATGGATAGAGAAGTAGGCTTCTTTAATTTCGTCTTGTTGAGGTATTCCAATTAAACTCTCATTTGTTGCCTGTGAAATGCATGGGCTCAAAGCTTCTTCTACAGTAGAACCCCTAGCTTCTCCCTTTGAAGTAAACAGCTCTTGGTAGTAATCAGTAATGACTTTAAGGATCTGAGGTTCTTCATAGACTGCTTGCCATGATTCATCTTCTATAACTGAGAACTTGTAATGGCTTTTCTCCCTTTAGTTATGGCATGGAAATAACCAGTATTCTTGTCTCCCAGGGTCAGCCACAACTGTCTACTTCTTTGTTTCCAGAATTCCTCTTCTTCTTTATAGGCTTGGGAGAGTTCTTCGTTGATTGCAGCAATCTGTAGTGTAGTAGAAGATGGACTAGCCATGGCCTTTTCTAGCTTGTCTCTTGCTTGTTCTATTTTCTTTTGGCTGTTTTGGTGGTTCTCTTTTGTCCATTTGATGATGGCTTGTCTGCAGCGGCTTATCTTGGTGTCCACAATTTCATCTTCTTCCACTTTCCATTATGTTTTAATGAGCTGGGTGACTTCTTTGTTTCTCTTCAGTCTTCTATCATAGCGAAATAAACCTTTCTTTTTCTTCTTCCGCAGGTCAAAATGCGTCATTAATGGTCTATGATCTGATGCCTCAAACCTGAGGTATTCAGCTCTTCCTGATGGATATTTTTCTGCCCAGGAGCTGTTTGACATAGCCCTATCCAGTCTGCAATGAACCAGATGGTTGTACCTCTGACCCCTCCAAGACAAGAAGTTGCCTGGATGTTGAAGATCAAACAGGTCACATTCTGACATGAAGGTTCGCAAATCAATGTAAGATCCCTCTGGTCTTTCTGGTCCTCCTTGCTTTTCTGATGAATCAATGATGTCATTGAAATCTCCTGTGAGAAACCAGGGGCGTTGCCTAAGTTGACCCAGGGCTGATAGTTGATCCCATATTGCTTTTCTTTTGGATTTTTCAGGTTCTCCATAGACAAAGGTTGCAAAGAAAGTTTTTCCCTCAGCCGTGATTAGAGAATCTATGAAATTTGGGCAGGCTCTGAGGACTTCAATCTCAAGGTGTGGTTTCCAGAGTAGAACCAGGCCCCCACCTCCAGGACTGTGGGGGGGAACGAGATGGTGTGCTGAGTAATTCAAGCATTGAAGCTTATTGAGAACAAAGTCATCAACATTCTTTATCTCCATGAGGAATATTACATCAGGTGAGATACTTTTCTGCATCTCTTTTAGTCTCTGGACTGTTGAGGGATTCCCCAAACTACACAGTTCCAGCTTAGTACTTTTAAGGAAGAGGAGGGGGTGGAGGATGAAAACCCTCCTTGTTCTTGGTGATAGATGGGATTATAACAGCCTTTGGCATTGTTTTGCTTGTAGATGGACCAGCATCCTCGTTCTGCATGGTTAGTCTTTGCTTCGCTTCGGCTTCTCTGGGCCCCATACTGTTAGCACTCAAGTTTGTAGATTTCTCTAGTGTCTGCCTTCTTTTTGGTGATCCCTGATCAAACATTTTGTTTCTTTTGCTTGATTTAGCTCCCATGAGTTGGGTGGGGTTTTTGTTGATTGTTTTTGCTAATGGAGGTCGTCCTCTTTTCTTTTTGTTTGCAGCCATAGAGCTTTCTGGGAGTAGGGCAGGGTGGACAGGGAGGTCCTGGTTTTCATCAACTTGATTCCCTGAGTACTGTGAGTGAAGTCTAGTGTTTGCCTCCAGGATGCGATCTGCTGTTTCATTCATTAGACCTCTTTCTTCTCCTTGCATGACTCTGCATTTTCTTGCAGCTTGTTCAATAGGGTTTGGGCAGCTAAGGTATTGGATTGTAACTTCTTGGAGATCTTCCAAGATTGCATCTTTAGTTGGTGGTGGAGGCATAACAGGGGGAGGGGTAACCTCTGCTTTCAGGTGTCTCTCCAGAGGAGGTCTTCTGGGCCTTGAGGAGTCTGAGGCTTCATGGACTACCAGGTTACTAATGTCTCTAGAGTTAGTTTTTTCTCTCCACTGCAGAACAAGAGATTGTCTTTCTCTCTGGTATCTCTGTTGGTTTCTAAAAGATTCTCGTGAGTATGAGCTTCTGGTTCTTTTAGGTGAGAGCCTCTGGTAATGGGATCTTCGCTGATTTGATCTGGGAGTTGAGTGGGAGTGAGTGTTATGTTGTCTGCCTTCCCAAGACCTACTCTGGTGGTAGGTGGGGGCTCTCCTAGTATCACGGTAATCATTCTTCCCCTGAGTCCTTCTGTGTTATGAATGTTCGTCTCTGTGAGTGTAGCTTCTAGACTTTGAGAGGGTGAGTTGATGGTTTCCAGCAGGGGCAACAACTTTTTGAACGGGCTTTGGTTCTTTCACCAGCCCAGGACAGTCTTTCTTCTCATGAGATAATCGATGACAGTGGAGGCAATGGTTTTGAAGGCTTTTGTAGTCCAGAGTTACATTAGCTTCACTTCCATCATAAAAATCAACTATAGTCTCTTTGATTAGAGGCTTGAGGCCATCAATGAGAACCTTCATTTTGATTTCCTTTTTTGAGATTTCATGGTCCTTGAGGTCTCCCAGATCTTCACATATTGAGAGTATCATTTCCAGTTTCCAGAAGTGTTTTGGGAGCCCTTTGATCTCTATCCATAACGGTATCTTTGAGGGGAAAGAAGCAGAGATTATTGGTTCCCACCTTTCCAAGATGATCATCCAGTGGTCAAAATGATACGGTCTGTTTTCCAGGACTCTCTCCAAATCTTCTTCAAACTCAAAGAGGTACTGGAAGAAGCCATTGCCTAGGTCAGAACCAGTGGCCTTGCCCCGTAAGTTCCAGCGCTTGGGGAGAAAAGGGATTAGAGACCAAATGCGTTGTTGAGAGGGATTAGTGAGTCTGCCCAAGAGAGTGAGAGAGTTTTCCTTGATAAGATCTGAGTTGTCCATACGCGGAGCTTTGATTCTTCTGCGCACTGGTGGGTTATACTCGTTTTGTTTCTCTTTGCCTTTCAGGTGGTGAGGTATTCTCCTATCCATGGAGAGAGAGTAGCTCAGCTGCTTCTTTGAGTAGATGCGTTAAAGTTCTTCACACAGAGGTGAGAGGGTTCTTCACACAAAGGTGAGAGGATTCTTCACACAAAGGTGAGAGGGTTCTTCACACAAGGTGAGAAAGTTCCTGTCACAAAGACTGAGAGTTCTTGCCAAGAAGGCTGAGGGTTAAAGATGCAGGGAGTAAATGCTATCAAAACAGTTCTTCACACAAGGGTGAGAGAGTTCAGACTTACTTAAGACTAGTCTTAAATAAGAAAGAGGTTTGGAAATACCGTACTGATTCTTGTACTGCAGGTGGTTGCTGAGTTGAAGAAGTGGTTCCACATTGCTTCATTTTCTGCTTTCTTGAGGTATAAATGTGAGGTGAGAAGAAGGAAGGTGCTACAAGTCAAGAACGGTCAGATCCTGTCTCTTGAAGTGGTTAACAAGACAGGGGACCCTTGTGAGGGGAGTCACCTACTCCGGACTCACGTAGATCCATCGCCGGTGAGGCCAAAGCTTGCCGGAAACAGTGAAGAGTAGCTTAAGTTTGCCCAATATAGAAGTTAAAAGTGGTTGAGATCTCCTTTTTTCAAAAGAGTTTTCTTCTTTTAGCTTCCTCGGGAGTCGGGCCTGAGAGAAAATTGTGGTTGTGCTTCTAATCTCTTTCCCTCAAATTGACAATTTTAATATCGATTTAAAAACTATTCTAGACCAAGTATAATGAAAATGGTATATATATGTTATTTTTTTCTACATAAACTTTCGGCATTATCAGTGAAGTAAACGCTTTAACATTTACTACTTCAAACTATGTAAATTTATTAATTGCTGAAAGTTTATGTAGTTGACTTTACTCAAAAAAAAAAAAAAAAAAAAAAAAACCCNGATGCAACGATTTTGTATTGTCAATTTGTTTAGAGAATTGCCCTTTCTTAAACTTTACTTTTTGTTTTCTCCTGTTTATATATATCGCTTGTAATAGATAAATGGATTTAATTATAAGAAAAAATAGCATTTCCTTCCTCTTTAATTACATACTCTTTATATATATTTTTCAATTGAATACTGTTGTTCTTTTGTAAAATTATGTAGTACTTGATATATGTATTATTATTCACATGTGTTAATAAAATCTATTCAAAATATTTCATACAATGTTTTTTGATTAAGTTTTCACGGCATAAAAAAATTATAATTATATGTCTATAAATGATATAAAACATTATATATACATAAAACATTATCATAATTCCTAACACATAAACTATCAAAACATTCTTTATTATAAAAAGATGAAGTTTAAAACATAATGACTTTGTATAAATGATGTAAATATTCAAAATAAATTATGTAATCTAGCCCTTTTTTGGTAGTCGAAGGTAAACACAAATCGGAGTACATCATGTATTCATGTATACATGTACGTATCACTTTTTGTTTCGAATAAATCTGATCAAACCTCAAAATTAAACCAAGAAAAGATAAACAAAAGAGATTTATTCGATATTAAATTTCTCACACACTCACACAATAGAGACATCCACACGGAACGGGAACTTCATTAAAAACATTGACTTTTAATTTATCGGTATCTTATTTTTGTAAAATTAATCCTTGGCTATAATTCTCTCACGTAGTGACGTTTTCTTTTCAATCACAATCTTTGTTATTTCCTAAGTATCTAATAATCATATTTCTTCAAGTTTTCAATACTCATTAAAAGGTAGAGTAATTGCATTTATTCAGATTTCTTCTAGTTACAGAATTCACCTTATCAAATTTAAAATTCATTGGAACATTTATCAGGATTAAAAGCCATTATTATCTATAATTTATTTTACTTTATACAAAAAATGTAAAATGAAATTCGTATATTATTGATTATATGTGGTATATGCGGATCGAGGTGTAAAGGAAGAAATGACAAAGACGTATACCAATATATACTTATCTCTAATTGAGTGTTAGTTTGTTCTGAAGAATGTGAAAAAACATATTTTATGACTTCGATTTACTTTATTAAGAACAAACAAAGATAATTATATTTGTTTAAGTACTTCTCTGTCTTAATAATAATAATACTACTATTAGAGCACTCGTAATGGTAGAACACCATTAGGTGTTCTAAGTGTTAGGAAATTAATATAATATTGTAAGAGATTTAGTTTAGATCTATTGTTAAATGAGTTGATTATTGGTAGGACCTGTTTCTAAGTAATATTTTAATAATTTAATAATCTAAAACATTTAATATTTTTTAAAACTTAAAAAAAATAACTTTTAAATTGAAAACATGAAAAACTTATACTAAAATTGATTTGAAATTAAAATAAAACACAAAATTACAATTCCAATTTTAAATTTGGACAATTAAGGCATCATGTTGAGTGTTTAGAGTGATATTGGTGGTTTACTTGTGCAGAGGTAAGTGATATTCTTTCATTCAAGGGAGCAGAGCAAATGATCATGGCAAGTCCTGAATTTCTCTAGCATTTCTACACCAGCAACCAAAAAACAGATAAAAACAATTATTTCCCTTTGAGACAGAAACAACAAAACCCCAAAGAAACAAACAAAGATTGTCCAGAGAGATTTGCTCTATCTCTCTCTAGCGTCATTATTTGCTTCGTTTCTTGAA